>CAJNIZ010037225.1:16916-37773 GCA_905231905.1 Symbiodinium pilosum
TCCTAAACCTTCTTCTCTGCCAAGCAACTGCCGGAGCGCCTGTGCTCGCGCCCCCGAGGCCGCAGCACTGCGGTCCCAGTCCTTCGCTGACATGATAGCGGCTTATGGTTTGGGGATTTAGGGTTTCGGGGTGTTACATAGGGTTTATGGTTTGGGGATTATACATACCAGAAAACCTACACCCTAATCAGCCCAAACCCTAATTTTCAAGCAACGTCCTGGACCAAGAAAGGACAGGGTTTAGGTCTATGGTGCTGGGGGCTACGGTTGAGGGCTAGGGGCAAACCGAAATACTGCAAAGAGGTTTTGGGGTTCTGGGTTGACCGAGGAACTTTTGTACCACTTAGACGTCCCAAGCCATCGTCATCTCTGGGATTTAGGGTGCTTTAGGCAGTGCAGGACTGCCTCCATCAAGAGACATAGGCATGCGCTCTATAGTGATGGAGCCAGTCTTGTGGAGGGAGCAGTGCTGGTAATCGACCCCCCCTAAGGTATCAAAACCTACCCCCTAACATTTAACGTTCCCATTGTGGTATACCAGAATATATTGAAAGTTTTTACTACTAGGGGGTGAGGGTTTTTAATCGTTGGGGCAGGTGATTACGCGTGAGCGTGGGTTCAGAATGAGGTACACAGAGATGGAACCTTCAGAGTCTGATTTACCTTAGGCAAGTCCCCCGCATAGTAATGGCTCCTGAATAGGGACTTATGAGGTCCTACTATACCGTACCTCGTGGTACCCATTATGGGGTGAGGGATTGACCTAAGGTTTACCTGCATTTTGATAGTAGCCTTCATAGTATCTAGGATACAAACAGTAGTCCCGCACAAACCCACATGCAAACAACTAAAAGAAGTCCCTCCACGACATAAACCACACCTCCGCATATCGCATAAGAGCCATCAAAAACACAAGTGGCTGACCCTCAACCCCTAATCCCAATGTACAAAGACCACAAATTTCCCTAATCCTCAGGCGCAGAGCTTGGCATTCTGAACCGTTGCAGTTTCAGGTTAACGGGTTTAGGGTAGGGTTCTGGATTTAGGATTTAGTGTTGAGGGTTAGGATGCACGGTTTAGGATTTAAGGCTCTTGTCTCAAAAGCCTAAAGAGCCTACCTCAAAACCACGCACACCCAATTTCTGCTCAAGCCAATAACTTGCAAAGGAACACTGTTACTATTGCGGTTTAGGGTTTAGGGCTCGGAGATTTGCCCGTACCCTACAGAACCTAGTGATCCGCGCAGAATCGCTGAGTTGTGCCTGCATAGCCTTCCTTTTTTGGGAGGGCTGCAAAATTGGGAGTCCCTCTGCCCCTTCCAATGCTAAGGGACTAGTATTTAGGGGTCAAATATCGGGGCCCCTCGTTTATGGAAGCTATCCTTTGAGACCGCCTAAACATCAGCTCACCCGACAAAAAGCCATACCATCATAGCAGTTATGATGGCTGCAGTTTCATATCCGCGTTCAATCTTTATCTGCGGCACCTACATACCCAAAGGGTCCATGCAGGTATTTGGTATATACTTAGGGCCCAACGAAGTTCCCATATACCATTTTTCAGGACCGAGTATGTACCATATAGCTACAGGGATCCTTTTCGGATGGTCCCATGCTGACTATTGAGGGGGGCAGGGGCGCTAAGATTTTAAACCGCTGCACACCGAATCCCAAACACCTGAACCCTGAACCTTACCGGTGGTTGGTATGGAACCATGGCATGGACATTAGGGCTTATACTGGGAGAATAGCGATGACAATATGAGCTATAGTCTAGACCTGTAGTATCCCCCTTAATAACCCCTAGAATACTCCCCTACATAATCGCCTGTATAACCCCTTTTAAGGAGTTTAAAGACTCTAAACCCTAAACCTAATCCCTAAACCCTAAACCCTATATATCTCCCTATATAACCCCCCTTAAGGAGTTTAGACTATAGCTCATATGGACTACTAGAGGGCTCACTCCTCGGGCTCCATCCCCCATTAACCACCCTGTAATAGCCTTCCTCGTTGGGTCACACCCCCACCCAGTAATGGGTACCACAAGGGACTATTGTAGGTATATTAAGGCCCTAGTAACACCTTATTAAGGAGCTATTACTACAAGGGGGATTGACCTAACTTGCTCGGTTCTCCACTCGCCACCGGTAGCATTAGCATCACCATTACCGCGACCATCACAATCACTATCATCGTGACAACTATCTTCATTCTTGAAATTAGCAACCCTAAACCCCTAAACCTTAAATACTAAAGCCGAAACCCCTAAACCCTAGACCCTATTTCCTGTAGGGCTTAGGGTTTAGGGTGAGGGAAAGGAATTCACCAGGCACGAGGCTTTGGACTCAGCACATCGCACCGCCAAGGCAAGACCAACAGCACAAAGCTGAAGCTGGAACCTTTCTTGCTAGATCATGATTAGGGTACCAAAGAACCAGGAGTAGGTCCTCTGTGCAGACTTTATCACCAAGTCTATTAAACCCTAGACCCTAAACCATGGCAAAAACAAGGAGCTCCTTAAATACTGGTAGCATGTTACACTCCAGGAAAATGACACAGGAATTGGATGTGCAAGGCTTACTTGAATGTTGAGGTTTAGGGTTCTTAGGGTGTATAGGTTTTACGTAGGCTTTAGGGTTGTGACAGCCGCCTCTTAACTAGATGGGCATGGCAAAGACTTAATTAGATGGGCATGGCAAAGATGGAGGGGACCATGGTAGTATGCTGAACATTTTAATAAGAATAATGCTCATAATAATGACGATAATGATAATTTTTTTACTCATAATATTAACAATATTAAAAATAACAATAATAATAACAATAACAACGCATCTTCCGACCCTTCCTGACTATGACTACGTCGACTTGCCCTATGACTGCAGAGTGAACCGGATCAACCCTGAGGACAAAGCTCCTACCCGACGTCATGACGGCCACACGGTTTAGGGATTTAGGGTTTAGGGGGTCAGGGTTTAGGGTTTAGGGGTTCAGGGTTTAGGGGTTCAGGGTTTAGGGTTTAGGGGTTTAGGGTTTGGATTTTAGCTTAAGATTAGCAAGCAGCTTGACAGCAAGACATGCTGAAGCCTCAGACAACGGACCCAAGTAACACATGACCATCAACATGAAGAGGCCCTTACCCTCCACCAAGGAAATTGTAGTTTCCATTCTTCCTTTCCATTATCTCAATATATCCTCTATATAACCCTATAAGATGGAACCCACCAAAATAGGGTCCCTTGAAGCGACCTCAGTCTTGATATGGCACCTTTCGGGATGCCATATTTGTTTGTAGGGGTAGATGCCCTTAACCGTAAGTCTCATACCACCTGCAGATCCTACATAGTTGTTTAAGGATTAGGCATTTAGGGTTTAGGATATACTTATGAATTCCCTCAAACGGCCTTTGGGAATGTTAGCTTTAAGGGGAGGCATAGACGCTTCTAAGTGCGTCCAGGATGCACTGGCGCGAAGGGTTGGACCGATAGGCAGAGTTCCGTGGCAGCAAAGTGTGTCCTTGGTTTGTGGGTGTAGGGTTTAGGGATTTCGGGTTTTAGGGATGTCTGGCATTTGACTTACAGTTGGCCATGCTGGAAATCAAATAGATAAGCAAGTTTAAAATCACATGTAAGCTGGGAGTATAAGGGATAACTGCCTCAGGATTGTTGTTAGGTCCATCGAGTCTTTGTAGGTGTGGGTGTCTGGAGTATTTGGTAATGCCAATGCTCAAGAGTTCCAAGGCCAACACAGAAACCGTCATGTTCAAAATGCCGCTGAAACCCAGCCGAGTGTCAACAGCAGCGGCAGGGGCAGGGCTACAAGTTTGAAAATGAGGCTATCTGGCCTCGGAGATGCAGGTTCACATCCCTTTGGCGGTGCTCTTTGACTTCGTACCCGACCATGTCCCCAAATGCTGGTCTCTATGAAGCCCTTGACCCTAAACCCCAATTTGCGTTTGCGCCAGCTGAGCACGGAACTGAAGCTCCACATTTGCGATGCCTTAGCTAGGGGGACAGACAGACCGAAAATGAGAAGGGGGAGGCCGAGCTTTGTGCCAAAGGGTGAATGTAGGTGTGTGTTATAAGGTTCATCAGGTTAGATATATGGTATATACTTACGGCCCAAAGGGGTTCCCATATGCCTACTTACCTACTGCAAAGCCCAAGTATATACCATCTCACTACATGGACACTTTGGGTGTTACAGATGACAAGTTTCAAGCCGCGACGACAGAAAACTTCCACATCATGGCCCACAGTACATATCAAGCGGGAGGAGAACAAAATGCAGAAATGCAGCCATTGCCTTTCCCTGGTTGTCTTTGAAGCCTGCGACTTTCGAGCATTTACGCGCGACTACACCCTAAACCCTAAACCCTAAGGATCCACAAATCTCCTGAAGCTCTGTGAGTGTGGTTTCGGGATGGTTTAGGGCACCCCCTATACCAAGGCCATCCCGACTGGCAGTATCCCTTTGCCTGCTCAGTAACTATAACTGCAGAATCCCTATGAGAGTTCCACAAATTAGGAATCCTTTTCAAGGGCCCACATATAGGGTTTATAGTGTGTTAAGGGTACGTGATGCGTATAGCCTCAAGGGATCACAAACAAACTCCGCCAAATTCACTCGATACCATTCAAAACCCTAAACCATCAAGCCTGCACCCTCAGCCCAAAAGCTTGAACCCTCCACCATAAACCCTAACCCCCAACTCCTAAACCCTAAATCCTAAAGCCTAACTCCTAAACCCTAAATCCTAAAGCCTAAATCCTAAACCCTAAATCCTAAACGCTAAATCCTAAAGCCAGCCTCGTGGGCCTACATGCTCGCAACTCCTCAGCAACCATTAGCCCAGCCTCAAACCGAAAACCCTTACCCCAAAGGGTCTGTGTAGCTATGACATACATACGTGGGCCTTAAAGTAGGGACATGGAAACTCCCGTGGGTCCTACGTAAGTATCTTTACATACATGGACCTTTGAGCACCTTCCCCCAACTAACATAGAACCCCATCGGGCCCTTTTTGTTTGAAATCCTACTGTTCAACATTACAGGACAATTTCTTCGTAGGGGTCCTTTTTGTGACTCCGTCTTACGGTAGCTTGGGGAAGGTCAGCCCGTCAACCATTATTGTCCCAATATAACCCCATATTACCCCTAAAGTATATTATAGTATAAAATGGCATATTATAGTAGATCATGGCATATTATAGTATATTATGGCATGCTATAATATATTATGGTATATGCAGCTTCGAGGAACCCAATCGGAGAGTCCAGTTTTCCAGTTTCACAGACAGCTGCGCCCGGGAGCCCATCCGCAGCTTACCTTGCGTAGAAGTTTCTCAAAAGGGGTGGCCTTATGTACGGACTAGGGGTATAGAACCCTAGTGGTTTGTGCGGATTTACGGGTTAGGGTTTAGGGCAGGGGCCCTCATTATGGATGAGGACGACGGGGTGATTTTGAGAAACTCCCAGACAGATTGGACTTCTTGCTCTTGGCTACCCCAAACACTCACCTGCAGAACACTAGCTGCTGGTGGTGCCGCATTGAACATGTCATGATACTGGGTATACTGGGGGTAGGAAGACCCAACCCTCCTCAACAATTTCCTGACCCATCTGGATATAGTCCTCCTTGAGTAGATAGAAAATGGCTTGGGGTATACTAAAATAAGATCCCCATATACCCCATGTTCTATCTACTTAAGGGAGGCTATAGCTCTGATGATCCTTGCAGCAGAGTGAGGAATCCTTAGAGGAAAGATGCCCTTCAGGTCTCCTTATATTGCTCCAGACTGTAGGTTTTAGGGCTTCTGTCTCCTGATGTGGGACCTCCCTACAAGGAGTCCGTTTAGAGCTTCCTCAAGCCAACTATTGGAACTGAAGCCGACAATGGAGACCTAGTGCAAGTCGTGACAAGTTTGTAGACTTGCTCCTTAGTCTGAACTCGGCTATGTCCAAACAGGCCTAAGAACGAGACTCAGAGCAACACAAGCAGGCCAGGTAATAGTTGGGATCTATATGACAGAACACGTGCACCTTCATTCCAGTCGGGCTATGTGCAAGCCAAAGGTGTAAACTTTGCTACCCAGCTTGTGAGTGCGGCGATTGATTGGCACTGATCTAGGGCCCCATGGCACTACAATGCCTGTGTGTGAAGCAGACTGTTTACAAAAGATGTTAACTCCAGGCAGAAAACTACCCCAGAACAACACTCACAATCGTTGAAGCATTCCGTCTTTCGGCTTTCCACCCATGCACTTGGAATATTAGATGAAGTGCTCCTCATTGCCGTGTTGATGGCCCAAACAGCCTGGCGGCAACGCAAACATCATGTCAGTCTTTCAGCAACATGACGCATCTCGGGCAGCAGCAGCGACAGCAGCAAGAAGAAGAAGAGGAGGAAGAAGAATAGCATCGTCTAGAGCAGTGGCAGAGGCAGTAGCAGAAGCAGCTGCTGCTGGAGGGCGTTGTAGAAGGAGGAGACTATTCGCTAGGCAACCCTACCATTACCGGAGAAGTTTAACGGCTTGTTCGAACCCGGAGCCTGCTACACAGCAGGGGCCCTGACCATGCCCTGTTGCCCAGCCTGAGCATTTCGTCCAAAATAAGAATAGCGCGTAGAACAAACATCCTTGTGCCTTATATACTGGGACGATGTTTAAATCGGTACCCCAGTACGCACTAGATCTAGCACACCTGTTAAATCGGGCACCTGCCATATTAAGACTTAAGGCTGTGACAGTCGGGGCCTCAACGGCAATGGCGGCACTGCCGACTAGTAGCGGGATCCTCGACACGCAAATCGACTTCACAACTGCAACTATCTGCCAGGAGGTTCGGGCTTTAGCCTCTATAGTTCTGCATTTCGATGCAGGGGTCTGTCTGTCTGTCTGCTGCTTGCAATATGTAAGCTGGAATTGGGATCAGAAGGTACTGTCTTGAGCTTTGAAGGCTAGACACCCTTTGCATGGACAGAGCAGGCCATGGAGCGCGCCTTTGCGTGTCTTCCTGCTACAGTTTGCACTTGCAGGCCAACGTGCTAGCGCTAGTCCTTGCACCAGCAATTTTATGTTGTTACTTATAACCACCTCTCCTCGCTTTTGGCAAGCTGTGGGCGCAATTTTTGTTAATGGTTGCAGGAGCAGATGCGGCTGAAGCATCCACTCCGTGTACTCGATCTACTCCCAAAGATCCGCAAGCATTTCGTATAAGGACCCTTCAGAGGACCTTGAGAATGATTGATTGCTCCCAAAAATCCTCAAAAAGAGTATTTCCTATAAGGACCCTTCCTAAGTTCTTCAAGATTGACCAAAATCTGACAGGGGGCCTGCGCATACCTGCAAGGAACAGCGCCATAGCCAGCGTCCCAAGCGCACCTTCCACAACACAGTTGAGTGGTAATTAGACTAAGAGAAAAAGCAATGGCGACAATTCCATGACCCCACAAAGCGGATAACAATGAGCATTAAAACATGATGGAAACGTGCGATAGCTTCCACTGTAGAGAAACCTGCCGGGGACAAGATGTACCTAGACCCCTATACCCTACCCCTCTTCAGGATACCTACTTTTTGCAGAGGATTCTGGACATAAAAAAAGGCATCCTAAAGCAGGGATGGGGTATAGGGGTCTAGCCAGGGCTTAGGTTGTTCTGGAGATAACTGTAATGATGATCAATGTAGGGGCTGGATACAATGGCTATCCCAAAAGGGTCCATGGAGGTAAGTGCTATATACTTCGCGCTTAAAGGGTTCCCATATACCTATTTTGAGGGCAAAGCATGTACCTTACATAGCTACATGGACCTTTCCTTCCTACAAGGGCCTAGGGCACAGGTTTGAAAGTTTAGGGTAGTCCCTTCCGGCTCAAGCAACCTCAGCACGTCCCCCATAATGACTACCCCAAGTATAATACCATTTTACAAGGATTAGAGGGTGGGGAGATTTTTTATTCAGTATGGGGGAAAGGGGGAAGAATCCAAGCCTCCGGAAAGGAACAACCTGTTTTCTTAACCCTCTTCATGCATTTCCTTCTGGCTCCGCAGTTCTTTCACAGCACCCACCCATCCCGTGTGGATGTTACAGGAGTTGCGCCGGATGCTGTAAAGCAAAAAACGACATGTGGAATTGGGTGCTGAAATCCTCCGTCTGGCTTCACAGGTCCGTAGCTGCCGAAGGTCGCATGAGGATTCTTATTTCCTGCTCAGCATTACGGGCTTCCTAAACCCTAAACCCTAAAACCCTAAACCCTATGGAACAGTCTGAGTTGAGGGACATGAGGTCCGTGAAGTCTCTGAACACAACTCCCAGGACCATGGACTATTAGGGTTTAGGGTTTAGGGTTTAGGGTATTACTACTAATTCTTTCGATTACCGTTACTACTAGTAAGTTTGTTAGTACCGTTATTACTACTAATCTTTGCTATTACCCCTATGATTACTATTTTTGCTGTTACCGTTATTACTATTACTGTAGTACTATCATCACTATTATTACCAGTATTGCTGTTATTACAGTTGTTATCACTATTCTTACTACAACTGTTGATACTAGAAATCCTGCATGACCCTAGTATACTATAGTACCATTATTTCCCAAGGTATAAGGTACTTAGGGACATGCAGGATTTTTTTTTGTATCCACCGTATTATTACGAACCCTAAACCCTAAACCCTAAATTATTACATTGCGGGGTCAATCTCTGCCATGGGGTGGCCTGCAACGCATTGCTCCAGAGGTAGGGCTGGTGACCTGGCCAGGAAGTCGCAACAACCTGTCCGTCTCTGTGGTTAGGCTTAAGGGTTAAGGGTTAAGGCTTCAGGATTATAGCCCCCCCCTAAGTAGATAGAATATGGGGTATATAGACATCTTATTATAACATACCCTAAACCATGTTCTATCTACTTAAGGGGGACCATATACTTGCTGTCCCTACATTAAATATTCCTTTATTTCCTACTAACCACCAGTAAGTACAAGAAGCGCCCCCATGGAATTCAGCATAAAGGGACTCTCACCAGGACCAGGGAGGGCATCAGTTGATTTGCCCTCAGACCCTGTGTTAGTCTTTCAATTTGTGCTCCCACGCCCAATTATGATGTTGCAAACATGGCGCGGTCACTGGCTAAGCCTCATGCATCGGCTGGCACTGAACGGGGCATCTGTGACATTAGCTGGCCACGTCTCGGCACGATGTATACTATACCATAATATACTATATATATATATATGAATATGTATATAAATATATACTATAATACATAATATTATCATACTACAATATACTATACTATAACTTGCAGTAATATACAACAATACAGTATACTACAGTTTGCTTTGGAGAACAAGCGCGCCGGGCATTGCCCCATCGTTCAGAAGACTGGGCCTCAGCGATAGATGAAACATGCCCCTTAGATGTGAAACTTCCAGAGACAATCCACTCCCCCCAATATGAATATACCACGCAGTGGGAATATTTAATATAAAGGGGGTGGGGGGGTTCATGTTAGGGGGAGGGGATTATCCTTCTTGATTCAGGCCGGCGGGCAACAACGGACAGGCTTTTTCTCAGGGATTTGAGCATGGGGTTTCAGAGAGTCTGCAACAATACCACAGAGCCGCGCATTTTCAAAGACCGGATCCCCGACTTCCTGGGAAGGCGCACACAGTCTTAAGCTCCTTTAAGCCCTGATCCTTTACACCTTGCAGGATTAAGTAAGATCGCAGGGGGAAGATAGGTAGAACACGGCACATGAGGCGATGAGGTCTGAAGAATATGGGAAACAGTCAGAAACCGAGGTTGAGGGGCTTCCTTCTGTACACAAATTATCTTGCAACCGTCACACACAATTGCCCTGGGCACATGCACCAATAGCAAACGTTTGGAGACAGCATCCATCCCTGGAACAACCATAAAACCACTAGATGATCACTATGCGCACCAGCCATCGACCCGCCCACGAAGCTGAAAAGCCGAGGAGTCGACCCGCTCTTCCCTCAAAGGCGGGCCATGTTCTCTGGTTCTCCGAAGTTTAAATTAAGCCTGTGTGCGCTTGAGCCAGCATTGCAGGTTCAGGCCCCTCTTGCCGCTTCTATTCTATTGCAACCTGCAGCCTTCCGGGCCCTCTGTTTTTTTCTAGAAATATTTGTCAAACAGTGTGGCGGATGTGGTGGGGATTGGCGCTACATGTTTTACGTCTTTGACATGTTTCAGCGGTGAGTAGGCTAAATCGCATTCAGAATACATTGGGTGGAGCAAATCCGTCTAAGGGCATGGCAAACAGTGAAGGTCCCAGGGCTTGATTGAAAGTCGACTGTCCTACTGTAAAGCACCACCTCCACCACACCACCCCAACCGCCCCCACCACCCAGACCATTCCGACCACGACAACAATAACAAGGATATGACCACCGCCGCTGCCACCACCACCAGAACCACCAGAACCACCACCACCACCAAAACACCAGCAGCATCAGCAGAAGCACCAGCACCAGCACCAGCAGCAGCACCACCACCATCATGCCCACCACCACCACCACCGCCGCCGCCGCCGCCGTCGCCGCCACCACCATGCCCACGCTCGCCACTCTCAATCTCACCATCACCAGCTTTATCTTGCTAACGGGTTTGCCTTCCCACATTTAGCGCTACCCATGGCTTCGCAGTTCCGTAGAGCCACTCCTGAGATCCCCTTCCCTTGATAACCGCCCGAAAATACAACCAATACTATTTTCTGATCCATACTATATTGGTGCCATAGTGTGAACTTTATTGCGAGGGGTTGGGGATAGAATTCTTACGGGGAGGGGATTTACATAAGGCCTTGCGCAAGACTCCCAAGAGGCATGGCAGCTAATCAGCCTTCAACCATGCAATCCTTATCCTGAAGCTAAGCCCAAGGCTGAACTCTAAATCCTAAACCCCAAACGGCCACATATTCCTATATATCTGTGGATAACAACTACTACATTTTGAGGACCGAATGCAACTCCTGACCATGCTCGTCACCTGTAATTCCTTGTCTCCTGCCTCAATTCAAGTTCCTGCATACCCCCGCCCAGCCCATAAACCATAAACTCTAAACTGAATTAGGTAGGCAGATTACGAAAAGTCCAGTGCTCTTCTCTAGAGTAATAGGTCTAGCAACCTTTGGTATGCTGCCTTGTGTCTACTTGGCTTTTCCTTGCAAGTTGTATAATACCAGTTTCCATTTCATCCCCCTTTTTGCTACTGCATCCTAAACCCTGAACCCCACTCTTCAACACTGATATCCCCGAATGCCAAACCCTAGAAACATGGTAGCTTCTATTATCTTCCTCCACTTCCCTAAACCCTGCACAATACTTTCCATGTCATTTTCCATTTGCTCCATTTGATTCCCCATTATTGGGGCAATGTCCCTAGGTCCTAAATCCGTAACCCCAACTCCAAACCCTAAACCCCTAAACCCTAAACCCGACCAGCTTTTGCTGCCTGCTTGGCTGTGTCAGGGTGAGACCGGAGAATGCCTTGTCCTACAGGCTTGCATAGGGATTAAGATCCTAAACCTTAAGCCCTAAACCCTTCTGAAGCCCTCAGCCAGGGTAGGTTTAGGAGCCCTATAAAAATTCAGCGTTTATGGCTTTATCTAAAGGGTTGTATAGAGGTTAAGGACAAAAAGATAAACAAAAATATCTTCAAACCTACCCCTGTTAATTCCTAAGCCCTAAAATCCTAGACAGCAGGGTCTAGGGCACACCAAATCTGACTGAGGTTTTAAGTTTGAAAAAGATTGGGGGTTGACGGTGTCGTCGGTGTTTAAAACCTGCTGAGATTAAACTGTTCGAAAAACATAGCACAGCCAAAAAGAGAATATGATCGCATTCTGCATTGGAGCTGGTGCTATCCATACAAAAAACCTCCTCCATAATGCTCAAAAGGTTGTATGCGGATTGTACAAGAAGCACAGGACGGAAACGCTCAAAGGACTTGCTTGGGAAACATTCTTCGAAGGCGATTAAAGGCGCTTAGATGGGTAGTCTACAAAATTGCGCGTGGGTGACAAGGGAACTACACCTCTACCCTAAACGGTCTAGATTGTAAAGTGCACAGGAACTAAAGCCTGAAGCTGTCCCAGAGATAGTGGAGGCGACTTCGCAACTCCTCCTCCGGCCTGGTTATTGTAGATTGATCTACCAGAATCTACCACGTCCACACATTTATTGTACGGGACCTCTGCTTGAGGAAACCCCCGCAGATTTTCTTGCAAAGTCAAGCTCACCTTATCCAAGCCCAAGCGCAATCCCACTCCTCCTAACAAACCAAGGCTCAACGATGCCGTGCAGACAGGGCAGACATGTCAACCGCACAACGGCTGCTGTGCAATCGCCCTAAACCCTCAACAATAAACCCTGTACCAGGCTAGGAAATCCTAAGCATCAAACCCGAAACCCAGAGCCCCAAACCCCAAACTAGGGATTACTTGGCGGGTCATGAGGACTTAGTAAGTAGGTTAATAACTCCTATAAGCCATATAGTAACCCCAAGTATCCCCATTATTAACCCATTTACTAAGTCTCCATGACCCTCCAAGTAGGTCCTCAAGGTTTACGGCACCCAGATGATTGGAACAGGAAGCAATGTGCTTTAGGGTTTAGGGTTTAGGGTTTCTAGCATGTTATGCTGGGTAGCCTAATCATGGAGAACGACATGGAAAAGAACATGGAACATGACATGGAAACCATCATTCAGAGTTTAGGGCTTTACCCAAATCACAGAGAATCAGACGAAAAAGACCATGGAAAATGACATGGGAACTTGGATTACACAGGGGATTACAGGGGTTATAGTCTAAACTCCCTAGTATCCCCCCTCAACCCTAAACCCTAAACCTTAATAGGGTATATACTTCAACTTGCACTCGGGTCGGCATGGCTCAGGTTGGCGCCTAAAATCTTCTGAATCAGGTTTAGGGTTTAGGGTTTAGGGCTGAAGACCATCACAAAAGGGGGGGTAGCTTCCTTGAATAAGGGGGCCCCAATATAGGTGGATGTCAAAATTATGGTCCCTTTTTGGGTACCCTAAATATTAGGTGGTCCCTTTTTGGGTCCCTATAGTAATACGGCACCTAATATTTAGGGTACCCAAAAAGGGACCATAATTTTGACAACCACCCATATAGAGCCCAAATACTATAATCTTCTTTTAAGGACACCCAACAAGGCACCCCTAATCTTGGGAAACCCTAGGAAACTCCTTGGGCGGCGGCTTACATCAAGGACAGGGTTATGGTTGGGAAGGCAATCGTACATCTTCAGTCGGAACATGACCTTTTCGATTGCTGTCAGCAGCCGTCGAAATCACAAACGAATCAACGTGTGTTGGGCTTGCACTTGGCTTGAGGCGCTGGCACTGCTCGCCTAGTATTTGTGGCAAGTAATATTAAGAAAAATATGAATAATTGTGATATGAATCATGATGATAGCACACTGAAGCAGTGCATGCACTGAGGCTCTGATGACGCTTGGCACGTACAACTACTTAAGACCAATTTGCTGGAGATGCTGAGTAGATGGACCCCTTGCACCAGCTTTTTATGTGGTGTGTAGCTCCCATGGAGACCATTGCTGACTGAGTGCATGCCCTCATCACCTGATTCTGTGAGAAGCAAGGCGAGCGGGACAGCCTCAATGCACAACTGTGGTCAGAAATTAGGGCCCCTAGTGCCTACAGGTGCGCAATTACTCCTGGGCGCCCTAAATACGTATACTCTATGCCTTAGAAACACATATCATCGTCCTCCTGTTGGACACACTTTAACCATCCTAAGGAAGGGCCCATGCATTAGTCGCTCATACTTCTGACCTGGAAACAAGTCAAGCACATGACCATGGATTTTCCCCCAGCTTCGAAGCATACCGCTCAGAAAGGGCTTTCATTGAGGCTGGCTACTGCCTGCGACTACTGGGGCCACCTTCGGCCAATTCGCTTCAAAGTGGGAATCAGGGCCTTGTGATTTAGCTGCTTCTGCCACTAATTTTATACTGCAAATACGACTGGAACAAGATTCCAGGACTGACTTTGTCGACTGAAGCTCGCCTTGGTTGAGCCTTAACGTTGACAAACTCTACCTTTACAAATGAGTGGTGTTTTTTTTGGCGATTGAACCTAGTAAGATAATATTCCTTATATAAAACACTCTACCCCAAAAGGAGGATAGAATCTTACTCTATAATGGGTACCATAGTATCCCCAAAACAGATACTACTCAAATGGCTCGGGGTTTAGGGTTTAGGGTAATGCAAGAATCTGCAAATTCCTCCGACGAAGCTCAAGCAACCGAACAAACGCTCACATGAAGCCCAGCCAGTTGGAATTCAGCCGACTTGGTTTTGAAATTGAGCCGACTTAGCTTTACCAAATCCTTAACCCTCCCCTTACCAACCCGCCCCAATTCCGACACCATCATACACGCCGGGAAATATCCAAATTTATTATTGGGGGCGGAGGGGGTTGTTATGTGGCGGAGGTGATTACATGTCTGCCATGTTCGGTGACAGACACAGCCATAGGGTGGGAAAAACAGAATGAGACATCAAAGGAAATGACCATAATTGTCCTATACCATTTGCACAACCCCCTCTTACGCGTGATGCTTAACAACCTGCATCACCCAACATATCCGAGACCTCGAGTACTAGGGTACTGTAGTATACAGAGGTCATGAGAATTCATTATCAATGAACCTAGCTTGAGTTCATGAACTTAGGTGGCAAAACGGCAGAGCCCTTGAACCCGCGTTAAATTCTAAGTCTTCAGCCTCAGGAAGCAAAAGCCACAAACCTTAAACTAAACCCTAAACCCCTAAGCCTGAAAACCTTAGCTTCTAAACCCTGAACCCTACTGTCACTCCCTACAAAAACCAGCTTCCAGTTCACTCTCCGCTGCCTTTTCCTTTCCATTCTCCATGTACCCTAGACCCCCAAGTACCAACCCAAATCAGGCACCCAAACCCTAAAAACGCTAAAGCCTGGGACCCCAAGGCCCTGCTTCGCCATGGAAGTCTTGCGGCGTAACTCTGCTTCAAGTCGCGCCTGAGTTTGGGGCTTAAGGTTTTAGGGTTTAGGGGCTTACAGGGTTAGTAACAAGTAAGTGATGGTAGCCATAATAATAGTAATCATAGTAAGAGTAGTAAAAATAATAGTAACAGTATGGTTTTGGGTTATACGAACAGAAAAACATAGGGTAATATAAGGTTATATACGGATAATGGAAAGGACAATGGAAACTACGATTTAGGGTTTGGGCCCCTAAGCTGAGCCGAATACGCTAAAAACCTTTTGATCGGAAACCCTATGATAGGAAACCCAAAACAAGGGCTGCTGAACGTTGGAAGCCTCCATGTGTGTATCGTTGGCCTCGTGCATGTTAGCTTGATGGGGGAATGGAGAGAGAGATAGGCCTTTGGATTCGCAAGATCCATTTGGGTACTACCAACCACCCATCTATTCTAGGGTAATATTAAGGGCTTTCAATATAGCGACAATATATAGTAGAACTGTTATATCATCTAACTCACAGAGTCAACATGAAGGCTCTAAATCATCATCTAACATTTACTGGAGAGGGGCAGTACCCAAAGAAAAAGATCCAAACGGTAACTCGCTTCTTAAAGCTGAAGGCGAATGCTAGCCTTTGGTTAGCTAGAACTGAAGGAAAGGATCCCTATAGTAATCCAATACCCCGCTATAGTAGCTTCCATTTTCTTTTCCATTCCTTCATTCCCGGATAACAAAAGGTAAGAATGGTCACGCCAATGCGTGCAACCAAGTCAACTGACCGGTGCTTGCATCATTTTGGGTGATAGACGCATGCATCATCACCGCAGCAATGGCAAGAAAGACAACACTCAAGACACCATGTGGCGAAAACTGATACCTAGACCGTGCAAAATCGGCGTGCCTGCTATGCTGATACTAGCTCTCTCCAGCTTTTGCTGAAGTTCTGTAGTCAGATCACAAACTAAGAAGCAGCGGCTGGAGCAAAGGCCAGCATCGTTGCCGTGGTCTTCTTCATTGTCTTGCTCGAAATTGTACTTTCCCAAAACAGGGGGAACCCAATATGGACCCCAATACTATAATCCTTATCACTGGGTCACCCAAAAGGTACCCACTAATTTTGGGACATCCTACACCCCTTCTAACCTACCTACCTATATATATATATGTATATTATGCGTATATATCCCTATACAACCCCTCTATAAGCCCTATGACTCCCTTTAAAGGTACCCCGCAAATTCGGACACCCCCAGATGATGTAGGCAACCGGAGCAACACTAGGGAACCCACCGTAACCCAAACTCCCACATTGCCTATATTCCTTAAAATTTCTGTGAACATCCAACCACCCTGACCCGACCCCCCGAAGCCCTTGTAATAATAAGTCGAGTAACAATAGCAACAAGGATAATTTGTGATAGTACCGACGGTAATTAAAAATAGCAGTCACGTTATGATGATAGTACTACCTGAATTCGAGAGAAAAAGAAAACTCATAATCATCTCTAAACAGGTGGACGTAAGAAAACTCATAATCATCCCTAAACAGTTGGACGTACATTTGCTTCTAGGTTCCTTCGTAGTCTGATCTGTTAGCCATACTTCTACCTTCCATGTGATCCGAACAAATAACACTTGGATCTTCAAAGATGGCATGATAAGGTCTAGGCATGTGCATCGCACTCAGCGCGCAATGACTCCTTCATTACCTTGTGAAGAAACTAGCACCAGAAGAGCAAACCCCAATTCTTGGGCGCAGCCCCCACCAGTGACAGTCTATAGTAAGGGTAACAGTAAGGGCAGTATACAATCTCATTATCATTATTATCTAACTGTTACTGAGTGAGGACAATACCCAGCCTGAACCTTAAACCCTAAACCCCGAAACCCGTAGATCCCTAAACCCTGAACCCTAAACCCTGAACCCCGAACCCTAAAACGCAAACCCAGAACCCTAAACCCTGAACCCTGAACCCTAAACAGTGTGACTGGGGTCTGGGTAGTGCCAGCCTGCAAGCTGGTAGCGCACTGCTTGGCTGCTTACATTGTCCTCCTTCGCAGGATCTGGGTTTAGGATGTAGGGTTTGGGTTTAGGGTTCAGGGATTAGGGATTATCTCTCCGTGGTATCTAGGGTTTGGGGTTAAGGGACATGAAGGGGCTATGTAGGGATATGTAGGATCATATGATACGGGCATCTATCGGGTTTGGGGTGTCCCAAAGTTAGGGATCTCTCCCTGGTGTCTATAGAGCCTAGGGCTAAGGAAGATACATAGGGGTATATGGGGATTCTATAGGGTTTCGGGCTTAAGGTACAGGGATACTGTCCTAATCATGGAGAACTGACGGGAAAAGAAGATGGAAAAAACAACGGAAACTAGGGTTATGTGGGGATTTGTATTTCAGGATGGGCTATTAAACCTGAATGGCCCTTTAATCTCTCCTTATCAGGGTCCCCTTAGGGAATTTCAGGGTCTAATAGCTGACATTGCGTGGACGGAGGAAATCTTCAGACCCCTATGCAGCCCGGACGAGTGGTCGCAGTGTAGTGGTTCCAGTACTTAAGGGACAGTAGGTAGTGCAAGATTTCCTCCATCCACTGTATGGGTTTCAAGAAAAAGTCCGTGGTTCAATAATATTTTGGGGGTAGGCGAGGGACCAGGTTGGGACTATGGCTTCCTCTTTAGGATTTTTTAAAGGTTTAGGGTTTAGGGATTCGGGACCCTGTCTGGGCATGCCAATCTTACAAATGCAGTTTCCAAATATGAGAGGTGTTTTTTGGAGGGGTTCCCATGTCAAGGATTGTAAAAGATTGGTGTAGAAGATTGGGATCTATACCTCTGTATCAGTAAGGGAAAACCTACTCCCAACAAATCCTTAGACATGTCCTTCTATACCCCCGCAAGCCCGTACATATGTGTATATACATACATATTTATTTTTATTTTTTGGGTACATATATGTATATGTATATGTATATGTGTGTGTGCCTGGAAGGCCCCCATGTGACCCTGAATCAGGGGTTCTAACATGGTACCCCAGTACTAAACTGATTTTGGAAACCCCAAACCCCCCATTTTGGACCCTATAACCATCATGTGACCATAATATCGTGCTTCCTATAGGGTTGGGGTTACCAAAATCGTGCTGTTACCCCAGTAAGGGCATCCGAGCACTAACTACTGCGCTCATGAAAGAAGCCTATATGGGGTTCCGTATATGTTCAGGTCACAGTTGAAGCAAGTCTGGCGGGAGAAGGGAAGAACTGGTATAATGAGGCTGCCGGAACCAAGGCTTGGAGACCAAGGGTTGAGGGTTTGGGGGTACTTTGAAATTTGAAGGCCCGCCAGAGGTATTTATGAATCGGTTCCCTCATACAACAGCAAGGACAATTAGTTCGGCTCCCGAAGTGCCATCTAGCTTATGAGTAGGGTTTTGGAGTCTACGGTTACAGGGGGGGAAGCCAGAACATTGAAGCATTCGCAACCCCAAAGCCTCAAACAAAAGGAGATGGGCTGAAGGCATCCTTCTGAACCCTAGACCGTAAACCTTGAACCCTAAACTCTAAACCTTAAACCCTCCCTAAACCCTAAAGCTTAAACCCTACACCCCGCATCATCCGGCAAAGCGAATATCCAAAGAGTTGATTTGTAGCTCCTTGCATTTCGTGTCCTTTTGCAAGCAGTCCCAGGAAAGCCTAATACTCCTTAATTAAGCACCTACCGTATTAAACATATCGGAAGTATGATCAAGAGCGGGAAAGAAAATGGAAGCTAAGATATTGTTTAAGGTTTAGGGTTCCCAGGAACCCTAAGACCCCTCAATGTAGGCAACTGCCTTGAACACCAGGGGTCCCAGTGCCATCTACTCTAGACCCCTTATTCATAATCCCCCCGTCCTTAATAGGGACTGTAATAGGGATCGGGGTTTCTCAATCATGGGTCTACATTCTGGCATAACCCTAAACCCTAAACCTTAGGAGGACCCCCCCACCCTGTAATAGTGGTAGAATAAGAATGTAAGAGGACCGTAATATAATCCCTATCATCCCTTATAGTCACTATTACTGGGTGGGGGGTCCACCTAACCTTAACCCTATATGTCTTAACCACAGGGTCTTGGGCTCTTTGGGGTGACTCCAATGGTGGCCCCCAAGCTCGCCAACGACTGCCGGCATCCTTCCTTCACTTAGTCTGGGGCTTGGCGTTCCGGACTGTAAGCCAGACACTGTACAGAAACTTGTATGTCCCAGATTTCCGTGACAGCTGTAATAACCCGTAACCCAAAAACCCACACTCCAAACCCTAAACCCAAACCCTTAACCTCTTTTTGTTCCAGGTCCTGTGAGCTGTGCCCTTTGTAGATTGCTGCCCCGGGACCCTAAACCCTTAAGCTTGCAGGGTGCGGTTCTAACACTTCCCCACATCGAGCTGCAAGAAAACCAGTCGCGAACAAGGGGTTATGTTCGCGACTACTACATCAGACATGCTACATCACACTCCTGTCCAAGCTATGTTGTGTTTCCATACAGAGAGGGACCCCACTATAGACCCCAAAATACTGTAGTCCTCATCTTGGGGACTCCCGCACAGGCACGCCTAGTTTTGGCAAACCCCTCCATGTTTGCGGACCCTTGGAGGTTCAGATGTGCTAACTGCCCCACTGCCGCCGGCCTGGGAGACTCCGTGTCATCTTCCTTAGAGAGCAGAACGATAGTAAGCATAGTAGAACCACGTAGTACTAACAATAGTGCTAATACTAGTGCTGGGGATAACAGCTGTGAAAGATTTACGTGGACTTCCAGAGTTTGATGTGCACTGATGGTAGAGATTTGCTGGCACCTAGATCCAAAGCATGTGAGTCTTGCACGCAACAAGTCATTCTCTGAAAAGGCATCCTATGGGCTCTATACCCGCCGGTGACTAGACCTGAGGCCACCGAGACAACTGATGAGGCCCCGCTCTGGACAGTGAAACCTCTTGGTGCATTTCGGTGCAACACTGTTTCAGACCTGTAGTCCTCCTTAAGTAGATAGAATATGGCTTCGGGTATATTATAATAAGATATAACAAAATTCCCATATATCGCATATTCTATCTACTTAAGGGGGACTATGGGGTGTGGTGCTTATGAGGCACCAAACTGAACCATCGACTTTTTGCAAACAACCAACAGGAACCGGCTTGATTCTCAAAAACAGGAAATAGGCCTTTGTCAAAATTGGGGTCCTGTTCACCATATGAGCCATAGTCTAAACTCCTAGTATCCCCCTTAACAACCCCTATAGTAGTCTCCTATATAATCCCCTATATAACCCCCTTTAAGGAGTTTAGATTATGGCTCATATACCACCAAACAGGAAGCCTTCACCACCAAAAAGGCCCAGAACTTGTACAAACTCCTACAGTAAGGTGCTGCGAGCCGCAAAATCTTGGCAGCCTTCCACACACTCTGGGCCCTAAACACACCCTACGTAGGGTATGGCATTGGTACATGGATTCAGAATTCGGAGTCTCAAAAACTCTGAAGCTTACAATCTCCCAGGGAAATCTATGATCTCCTATTTGAAGGTTCAAGGGTATCTAGCGACAATCCATGCTCTAGACTTCTGAACGTTGCCCCTTTAACCCTAAACCCTAAACCACCCACCCCTAGCAAATTCCTTTAAAGGGGTCAGAGCCAGAGCTGCAGGAGTTTGGGATGTTGTTGTAGCTACCCTGTAACAATCTATATTAGGGATCCTACGAAGGGCTATATATGGCAGTGAGTCAAAACCCCGTGCCCGATGGCCCGCGCGGACAAGCCTCTGTTA
>CAJNIZ010037225.1:41514-64665 GCA_905231905.1 Symbiodinium pilosum
TTCTCACCGATCCGCATTTAGGGTTTAGGGTTTAGGTTGGGTACTGCCCCCACCCAGTAACAGTCTATAGTAGGGGTCCTATTAATTAAGGGCTATATATAACCATATTATAAATATTATCCAACTGTTAGTGAGGGGGGGCAGTACCCAACCTAAACCCTACACCTCCCAAAAGACTGCCATTCCAAGCCCTCTTATCTGCAAGCGGCTCAGAGCCCTCACCGCTTTTGAGCTCCCGCCTGAAGCTTGCAGAACTCGGTTTGGGGGTTTAGGGTTCAGGGTGTAGGGCATAGGGTTGAGGGTGTAAGGGTTTCGGGCTTAGGGTCTAGGGCTTTGGGTGTTGTAGTTTAGGGGTCTAGAGATATAGACTTGAAGGATTTGGGTTCAGGGTTTAGGGTCGCGGTTTAGGGTTCAGGGTTTGTCGATTAGGGTCTAATTACTGTCCTCTTAGGCTGCAAATAGCCCAATGTGAGTATGTTGTGTAGACTTCAGGGCATAAGTACTGTTTGTAGACTTAGTGGTCCCGAGAACACAAAATTCCAAACAACAACTGCCATGCATGGCGTGAAGATGCGTTCAGGCTCTCACGTCTTGATCTACCGAAGCTAACAACATGATGATATCTGGATAACAACGACTTTTCGCAGCCAGCAAAAGGCTATGAAGAGCGTCACACAGTACACCAAATCTAGCGGATCCCAGAAAAGGGCAGGCACCATACACCGGATATTGATATTTCCATCTAAGTAGAATGCCCCAACAAGCCAACTTTTTAGACTCTCCATTGCGGCGAGTGTGCAAGAAACAGTGGCAGCCGTATATGACCCTCGGATATCATCCTTGCCGCACCAACAGACATGGGTTCTTGCCGTGTACGATTCTAGAGGGTTTGCAACATCTTAGCCCTTGGGAAGCTCCTTCTAGCCAGTATCTTCTGTCCTCAAATCTGCCATCCTCAGTACCAGACAGCAAGCTCGTTGCCAGCGCTTCCTCCGTGGACTCGCTCAATGCACCGGGCCCTTAGCTTGATTTTCGTCAACACTGACGACCTGAGCTTGGGTCGCTAGCATGTCATGCGCGCTAAAACGTTTGGATAATATCCTTCTCCTCATTCGTGTCTGCATCATCACTTCAGAAAGGCATCTTGCAGCAAAGCGTTGAGGGAACAATCGTGGCGTAGCTGACGGAGCCCTTAGGCCCTGAACTCCTGCAGTACCTGCTGCGCCTCATGCTGTGAGTCGTACAGCTCTGGATTTCCGAGGTGCTTGGTAGTACCAGTGCCGCCGGCGGAACGCAGCCTTCATAGTCTGGGCTCCAGGGTTGAGGTTTGCCCTGGGGGAAAATCATCATGTACACTTCAGCAAAGAAACCTATATCACGAAAAGTACTAAAAGGCCCTCAAAGTGCACAGTCGTTGCAAAGCATACATTGTATACTGGACCCTTACATTTAGCAGGTTCGTGCATGGGCATGTAGTGCCTTTCGATCGCCTTCAGCAGGGTCATATGGCATACTCGATTCAGAGGAGGCAGCACTTGGAGGCAGAAGCCTAAAGTCTTTGCTCAAATCCACATACACCGTGTTGGGGAAATAGTCGCACGTTGCTGGCGGCTTGTGTGCACAACAGCACACTAGCAACAATCCAGGGTTACCAGCGATCCATCTCCACATTTCATGCACGGAAATAAAAAAATGAAGTCTTTAGCGAGCACCAAACCTTCATCTTCATAGCCACGTACAGAGGTCAGCTGAATTCTCGAAAGAAAATGTTCTTGGTTCGATGACCGGTAGAACCTTACCCAAAATTTCTAGCGAATCCCAATGCCTATTTCCCTGGGCCACGCCAGAGCATGAAGGATTAAGGAGATCTGTGCATGATCCAGCACACCTTAGCCTTACCAAAACCAACGGGCTGTAGGGGGGTCATGCAAGACCCCTAAACCCTAAACCCTAAACCCAACATCGTCAGCCTTACACTGAGACGAGCTGCAAACAAGATCGCCAGGCACAAAGCCACGAGCGGCAAATACTCCAAGGCCTGATGATTAAGGTTCATCACCCTCACTTAGGAGGACCCCTCACCCTGTAATAGTGGTGAAAGAAGAATGTAAGAGGACCTGAATATAATCACCATAAGTTATCCGCCATAGTGACCATTACTGGATGTGGCGTCCCTAAGCCCTAACCTTACCCACTGGGTCTAGAGGGTGAAACTGCTAACAGAATGGGATTAGCGGCTGGACTCCTGTTCCCGAAGGTGAAGATGTACCAAAATTGTTAACTCGGACTCCACACTACTGCTTTAGCAATGCCTCTGAGCCCCCAGTATGTATTGTGAAGCTGCTCAGGAATCTTGGGGCAACAAACTGGCACCCTGAAGTCGCTGAATTTCTGAGAGCTATAGTCTTGGCTCCCATCCCTCTTAATCACCCCTATAATGCTCCCCTTTCAAGAGTTTAGACTATAGCTCACCCACGAAAACTAGGCTCTGGAACCTGAAGGTTGAACTTCGCCCATTCTGGAGGCCTTGCTTACCTATTTCGCTTGTAGACAGGACACTGCCGACAGAGTCTGCTACGAAGAACCGACTTGGTATTCTGGTGCCGCACGCGTTGCTTTGGGCTATGTTCCTTTAATGCCGCAGATGTCTGAACCAACTCGGCTGCAGCCTCCGTCGGCATACAAGCCTCGGCTCTGAACAATAAAGACACATAACCCCAAAGTGCAGGGAACTCCATGAGATTCTTGGGAACATGCCAGGACCGATTTGGGTTATGAGTTCTAAGAAATATCTGTATACTGACATGTACACTAGCGACGGACAATTACCTGAGCACAGATGAAAGATGTGAAGTGGTCCCTCGGAGTTTTGCATGCGCAATGCCCCAGCAAGTACCACATGTCAACTGCAGACTAAACTACAATAATGTGACTCTGTCAGGCGCTCATCTTTAAAGCTAAGAATATCATGCAGCCACGTCTCCCTGTATGCTGCGGCTTTG
Source organism: Symbiodinium pilosum (assembly GCA_905231905.1). Classification (NCBI taxonomy): domain Eukaryota; class Dinophyceae; order Suessiales; family Symbiodiniaceae; genus Symbiodinium; species Symbiodinium pilosum. The sequence continues at coordinate 44,517 of CAJNIZ010037225.1, forward strand.
TGTGAGAACTTGAGGCCGGGTACCACTTCCCTGCCCTACACCCCAGAGGTACAAGTACCCAAATCATGGGGCTTTAAGTCGTGAATACTATAATCTAATGGGTGTTGGTACCTAAACCCCATATCTTTGGACACATGGAGTTTTGGGGACATAAAGGCTTTGTTCCACAGACAGAGCCACTTGCAGTGCCATGGTGCTAATGGCAGAACCGGTATCTAATATTATGGAATCAGCTGTTGTAGCAGAGTAGCAGTCATAGCCTTAGCCGTAGTACCAAGACAACAACACTAGTAGCAAGAGTAGCTGCAATTTCACTACTTACCAACAGCTCCCTGGACTCGAAACCCTCAATCCAAACCGCACAGGGCGACAGCAATACGAAAACAGTCACCCCCCCCCCTCCCCCCTCAAAAAAAGGCACAAAACTCGCGACCTGAATCCTACATAGTACATATATATATATATACATATCAATTTTGTGTAACCTCCCCTGGATAATCTTGCGAGTTCAAGGGGCTGGGGCCGACCCTGAGGCCATCCAAGCCAAGGCAGCCGGGGATGTCCTTGGGGTTTGGGGTTTAGGGTTTAGGGTGTAGCCCCCCAAACGCGCATGGGAGCTTCCCCTAGATCAGAGTTTAGGGTCTAGGGGGTGATAAAAAAAGCTGGAAGGGGTTATATATGGATAAGGTGTAGAAACCCCAAAGACGAAAATAAAGGTCTGTCCCCCTGAGTGCCGAGGGAGAGGTACATGAAAAAGGAGATGGAAACTACTGTGTATGGGGATGACACAAGGACTATACAGGGATATTATCCAAATAATTGAAGATAACATGGAGAAGAACGTTAGAACATCTGACGGGAACCGTGGTTACAAAGTGATTTGTCGGAACTAGGCTCTGACGAGTGCTTCTAAAATTACCGCATCCTTTTTGCGAACGGGTACCGTATCTATTACAAGAGATGTATTATGTTGGGGTCTGGTGTCCCCCCATGCTTGAAAACTGCTAGGTGGAACCCCAATCGGCCCCTTTGTGAGTATTGCTCTTTCAAAAGAAGCCTTTGTGGCGCTACATGTTTGTGTTTGTGTTTGTTAGGGATTTGGGTTCTGGGTTTTGGGTGTAAGGGCTAGGGCTTGAAGATTAGGTATGATTTATTGATGCCCTAAGGTCGCTTTGAGGGTTCCGGGTATAGCAACCCTCATGTCTCCGGGCGATACAAGGCACCGCCAACTTTGCGACGCCCAACCTGTGTTGTTAGTACACCAGAATGCTTATCTACATATAATGTGTGTCCTGTATATAACCACACTCAAAATCCTGCCCTTACTTTCTGAAGGTGGCATTCCCAAAGCCCCTTCAACTCCAACTTTACATGTTGAACCCCCACCCTACCTTGAAATCGGGTAGGTGCCATAACAGGGAACGACAGTTGGAGATGAAAGCACATGCGAGCTTCCCGAAATGGCCCTTTTATACACGACCTCTAGATTCGGCACCTAGAGTTGAGATTAACCTCATCCAGACCCTTTTTAGATCTTAGACCGCGATCCTAAACCATCTACGTTCCCATTCTAGACACCAAACACATCTCTGAGGGATTGCCTTGAGCCACGCCAGCAGCCGATCAGGATTGGCTGCGCGGCATGCAGAACGCCTACGCCTGAAGCCGCAGAAAGCACATTTGACCCCTGCGGGGAGATTTCTTAAAATGGCCGCCTTTAGGGACCATAAAGAGGGGATCTAAAGGTATTCTCGGGTCCCCAGTAAGGACTCTAGAGGGATATTTTTGGATCCCAGTCCGAACCTGGAATATCTTCAGGATATCTGGGCTGCATTGCCTTGGGATGAGATTTAAGGGCTCAAGGGGTATTGACAGAGGGATACCTTGAGCAAGGACTGGTGGGTCCTTAGTCGACTGGTTCTAGCCAGGCCTGTGTACAAATTAGCAGCGTGCGTCCTGCAGACAACTTGACAATGCTTAGATATAAAATTCAATTGAGCGACGCAGACGCCTAGGTTTAAAACATGGGGGATCCTGTCTGCAAAAAGTAATATCGATGTTCTTTTCCATTCGTTCATTCCCAGCTTACAGTCTACCCCAGAGGGTCCAGGTACCTATCTAGTATATACTTAGGGCTCAAAGGGGTTCTCATATACCTACTTGAAAAGCCCAAGTATATACCATAAATCTACACGCACCCTCTGGGGTATGGGGTTTTTAGCTGGGAAGACATGCGTTACCAGATATGGTCGTCAGGACTGGGTAGAAAGCACTAAAGCTATCATGAGGTATCAACCTACAGCCCGATGTATAGATACTGCTATGACCTTCGTCCGTTTGGCGAACTGCCCAGCTGCAGAATCGTCACATTGCCATATCTCCTGCCTGAACCCCAAATGCTGACCCGTAGCAATAAGGCCTACTTGGGAGTTTGCCTGCATTTCAGGTCCGAGGTAGGCGAAATAGTTTTGTATCATACAGGGGGGAGCCCCAATATCAAACAGTTGCACATCGATTCTAACACCCTACGAGATCAGATCCACATCGCTGTTCCTGTTTCTTAACTCCGCCTTTAGCGAGGCCAATCCTCCGAGCACACTCCTATATCCCAAAGGGTCCACGTAGGCATATGGTATATATTTAGGGCCCAAGGGGGCTCCCATATACCCACTTTAAGGCCCAAGTATATACCATACAGCTACATGGACCCTTTGGGTATATCCCCCCTTCCCAATCTCCGCTGCAGTTACCCTCACCCGAAACTAAGCCGGAGGCCTGAATGGGTCTACAAGCTAGCTGTGGGATGGATAGTCTTTGATGAGGAACTGGGAGACACTTCTCCACCCCATACTCCACACAAGAGATACTCCACCACATCATGGTACTGTGTGGGAAAAAATCTCTTACGTGGAGAAGCGATGAGCTCAGCCACGTCAGAAAAGAAGGCGAAACTCAAGGAACTAGGAGGGTCGTTCTCAAAAAATTGGGCCCCTTTTGGTTATAGATTATAGTACTATAATGTTTAGGGGTACCAAAAAGGGACCCTAAACCCTGAACCCTAACTTTGGGAACTACCTGGTAGAAGCCTCTTCTCTTTCCGTAGCTGGTCGAGCTCATCTGACTCGACGGTTGCGCGTTTGAAGATCCTCGGGAGGTACTTGGTAGTTTGCCTTAATTGGGGGGGGGCTTCAATTTAAGATAGGCCCAAATATATATATATATACATGTATATATATATGTGTGTATATTTAGTCCTTCTTCTGGGGACCCCTACAAAGGTACCCCAACCCAAATCTTGGGGAAACCTCCACTTAGAGGTCCCCGAACCCCGGGAACGCAGCTCCAGGTCTACACCTTTGTCTGGTGTTCCCGGAAGTTGGGAGGATTCCTCTAGAACGGGGAAAAGGAAAAAGTTTTCAAGGGTTTAAGGTTTTGGGGCTTGAGGGGTTAGGGTTCAGGGGTTTTCGGGGTTAGGGTACAGGTTTTAGGGCACTATTACATCAAACTCTTGTAGCGTAGACTCTGAAAAGGATACAAACCCCAAAGCCTGAGCCCTAAGCTATAAACCCGAAACCCGAGTGCACTCCCGCAAAACCAGCGTGGGACCGCAACAGTGGCCCTACAAAGACTTGCATCCCTAAACCCTATAAACCCCTAAACGCTAACTTCATATGCACTTCCATGTTTGTCTGGGGGAAGGTAAACATGAATTCTACCGCAGTGTTTGCAACCCATGTCTGCTAAAGCACGCAGAGAGCGCGATGCCCCTTAAGTAAAGCGTGCTGACTACAGCCGAAATCATCCTAGGATCCGTATGATTTCAGAAACCTTTTCAACCTGGAAACCACGTGTATGCCAGGCACTGCGACTCAGCCCTGAACTCTATTTTGTTTTCTGGCACTCCCTGAGTTGTAGAGCAGCTCCCAACCTGAACCTGCTTCATGTCTCAAACCGTGAACCCTAAACCGCAAACCCTATAGTCCCCCTTAAGTAGATAGAATCTAGCTCTGGGTATATTATAACAAGATCCCCATATACCGCATATTCTATCTACTTAAGGGAGACTATAACCTGAAGCATCAAAATTCAAAAGTCTAGACCTTTCCTCGAGCCCAGGAGCCTCCCTAGCTGCTCCAGCCACCACACAGGAAACCTTTTTCACTATGGTAGAATAGATACTTATATGGATAAACACAAAATTTGATCTTGCCCATTCAACTATTAAGACCAAGCCCAAAGCCACTAAGCTGGATCACTCTCCCCAATTTGGACACCCAGTATCTACACTCACCCATATTTCAGACACATCCTATACTTACCTACCAATACGAATGACAAAACCCTTCAACCCTATAAGCACTAAACCCTAAACCCTCATTGCGCTCGTAATGAGTCGAGTGCGAGTAAACTCAAGGCCGTTCGGCACGAAGCCGGCGTCTGGCTCTTCAAGGACGTTCGATGCCGGCCAAATGGCCGTGAACGTCCACCAAGCCGGTGATCGGCCATCTAGTATAGCCTCCGTGATCGACCAACATTTTTGCCACGCCTCTGTCGACAATTGCGACCACGTCGACGTCTCTGGCCCTTGCTCTCGCAGGAGGCTACTGAATCGAACTGGCCGTTGCTTTAGCAGGAGGCTGCTGAGTCGAACCCTAAGCCCTACTATAAGGCCTAAACCCGAAACCCTATCACTCCTAATTACACTCTAGACTCTATACCTTTCCTCAAGTCGCCCAGCAACCGGAATTCCTCCGAGATGCCTGGCAGCCATCCGTCAGTGATCCGTCAGCATCCCTACATAATCCCTAAGCATCCAAGGACCCAAATGATAGAGTTTTAGGACCCAAATACCATTGATATTATGGTATTTGAGCCCTGAAACCCTATTATTTAGGTCCTTGGACCCTAAGGGAATGTCACATGGAACAAGCCCTGTGTGATCCTTTGAATAGCCGCAGAGGATGCCTTAGCAACTCTTGTGAAATGGGGGGTTTCCTGAAATTAGGTACCCTTCCGGGGGTCCCCATAATAAGGATCATCATATTTTGGTGTCTATTTTGGGGTCACCCTATTTTAAGAAACTACCAAATTAGGCTCTACGCCCCAAACCCCAAACTCTCAGTCCTACAGCCCTTAATTCAAGACCCCCAAAACAAGACCCAAACGTCCGAACCCCAACCGTAGCCGTAAACCATGAAGCATGTCCCAGAGGTTCCATGTAGGTATATGGTCTACATTTAGTCCCATCTACCCACTTTAAAGCCCAAGTATTTACCATACAGCTACATGGACCCTTTGGGTGTGTCTTGGGCCTTAAAGTGGGTATATGGGACCCCCTTGGGCCCTAAATATATACCATATACCTACATGGACCCTTTGGGGTGTAGCCCTCATAACCCTAAACCCTAAACCCTAAACCCTAAACCCAAAGGCCCCTGCCGGCTGTGCGCTTCGCGGCTCCGTGCGGCGGCAGACTTGGCCCTAGGAATTAGCAGCTTAAGCTCAACCCGGCAGTTTCGAGCGTTTAGGGTTTAGGGTTTAGGGGTTTAGGGTTTAGGGATTACATAGCATTTAGGGTCTATAGTATAGTCCCCTCAAGTAGAGAGAATATGGGGTTTAGGGTATATAGGGTTTAGGGTCTGTAGTCCCCCTTACGCAGCTATAGGGCTTGTAGGGGTTATAGTGGGATAATGGAAAAGAGAATGGAAACTACTATTTAGGTTTTAGGGTATAGTCCCCGTTAAGTAGATAGACTATGGGGTTCTATTGGGATAATGGAAAAGCAATTGGAAACCACCACTTAGGGTGTAGGTTAAGTAGATAGAATATGGGGTATATGGGGATCTTATTGTAATCTACCCAAAGCCATTTTCTATCTACTCAAGGGTGACTATAAGATGTTTGTACTGCTAATGCTGGTCGCTCTGTGTGCAACTCCGCGCGTTTTGGCGCAACGTCAGGCAAAAGTCTGGGGCATCTTGCAATCTAACCATAGCCTACGTCAGGTCTAGAAATGCCTCGGTTATTAGCAGGGTTTCAGATTTAGAGTTTCGGGATTTGGGGAGTTCCTATGGATTGTTGTGCACATGTGAGGGCCCACTGTAGATGGTTGGCAATTTCCATAGCACTACCTGAGCAAGGATACCAATGATAGGTAGGTTTAACGCTAGCTGGGTGTCGCCCAGTCCACGCGCACAGCTTGTGATGCACCAGCCATTAACCTACATGCAGGGCTCCTCCTAGACTCCCATGTGAGCTATAATGGCGAAAATCTAAATAGACTCCTTAGAAGGTGGGTTATATAGGGGATGTATTACAGGGCTTCTTAAGGGGGATGCTGAGAATTTAGACTATTTGGCTCATGCCATAAATCCTCAGCAAGCCCTGTTCATCTCAAGCCACTTTGCAACGAGTAACTCGGGGCATTTGGCCAACGTCTGGGTAGTCCTTTCTTGCGTTTAGGGTCTAGGGCTGGGGTTCAGGGTTTGGGCCGAGTGAGATTATTTTCTTTCTTTATGAAGGACTATGGCAAACAAGAGGAAAAGCATGCTGGCTCTGTGTTTGCGACTGTAGCATCAACTCAACAACAGCTGCCCTCCTGATCTTCGCAGTCTTCCAAGCCAAGGACCGACGCTTCTCCACGATTTCGCGGACGCGGTTCTCCTGCAAACGAGTAAACCGGAAGCCAGTAAGCTCGGTTTAGAAGAAGCTACCGTATTGTTCTCGTAAAGCCCTAGAAGCCCGAAATAACTTACGTACAATCCCTAGATCTGCTTCTCGAAGCTTCTCAAGCGCCGGAGGGGCGCAGGGCATCTAGTGGCAGATTTTGGCAGGCTGATCTTGAGCTTCAGTCTCAGAGCTGGCTACAACGCTGAAGCCTCCAAGCATGCTCCACAGGGGTTCATAGAAAGATCTAATGTAGACCCCTAAATTATAAACCCCCTTCGTATTGATAGGGACCTTATTAGGGATAAGGCCCTTACAAGGAGGGGGCTTCTTAATCACGGGTCTACATTATTTGTGGAACCAACTCGGAGCCTTTGGGTTTAAAGTTGTTTGAAGACTACTGACTACGTAGGTTGGGGATTGGGGGCAGCATCACCATGTAGTAAACATGCGTACAAAAATATGGATTCTGTCTGCACTCTCTCCTTAGCAGGGCCTGGTTGTAAGTAGTCTACAAGGGGATGACTCTTGACTGCGACAAGGAAGAGACATGGGAGATTAGGTACATGTGGATGTAAGGGGCAGAAACAAAGAGTGGAGAGTCAGATGAAAAAGCAAGTGGAACATGACATGGAAAATGGGATGGTCTCGGGACGACTGTGCGGATGACGCAGCATGGGAACATGGGAGCTCTCATAGTGGCCCGCTGTCGTGCAGCAAAACCGCGCGCGTCTGCGGAAAGCATAAGCTTCCTGGTCTCTCCCGGCCCGCGGATTAGGGCTTAGGGTTTAGGGGCCTATAATGCAAATTCCACCAACTCTCATCTCATTCATGCGCCATGGGATTCTCGAGGGTACGTCTCCTAAGCCGCAAAACCCAGCTTGCTTTTGAGGGTCGCGGGTTGGCCCTCCACTGAGCAACACTCGAACGCACAGCCCGCAAAGAAAGGCAGTCTCATTTCACTCAGGAATCAGCAATATCGCGTGATGACGCGGGTTCGAAAATGGATGGTGTTAATTTTCTTTTTTTGGGGGGTCCCCATGATTATAGAGCACTATAGTATATCGGCGCCCGTATTATTCATGAAACCACCATATATTCCTTGGGTCATCAGAGAGTATTGGGATCTCGGGACCTCAGCCCCAAAGGGGCGGTAAGAAACGGCGCAATTACCACCATCCAGTGCTGGACGGTTTAGGGTTTAGGGTCTATAGGGTTTAGGGAATTGTCCTGCCCTCTTCCTGAATCCTATAGCCCCTACGCACTAGATAGTAGTTTCCAAGTTCTTTCCATGCCTTCATTCCCTGCTAACCACCAGCAAACATCTGTGATGAACCTGCGGATCTGCTAAACTCTGAGTTGAAGCAAAGGACTGGAGGTAGGGTTTAGGGTAATCTAAACTCCTTAAAGGGGTTTATATAGGGGTATATAGGGGGATTTAGGGGTTTAGGGTTTAGGGTTTAGGGAATGGAAAAGAAAATGGAAGCCACTACAGAAATCTGGTAGGCAGGGTTTGGCGATGCTTGGATACAGGGCCTAAATAACAAGGACCCTGTAAAGGGATTTAGGAGTTGTATGCGGGACAGGTAGGGTTATAGGGCGACATTCTGGGTTTAGGGTTCAGAAGCTTTTAGCAATTTAAATCATGGAGCGCTAAAATGGGGAAAACATTGAAAACTTGCATAAGTGGAAAATGGGGGGGGGTCACATTGGGGATATACGGGGCGACAACATTATGATATAGGAGTCTAATATGAATCACCAGCACTATTTTGAGACGCATTTCAGTTACAATTCAAATAGGGCCATAATTTTGGGTAATTAATTGCCTAGGTTTCTGCATTAATTAACAGCAAGGTTGCTCTCCGTTGAACCACAGATTCTACTCTGTTGGTGGCTACAGCAGTGATCCGGATGCTTTCAAATCCAAAGCCTCGAAACCCCAATTCAGCTTGCTATGAGTAGTATGGCTTGTGGGTAAGGGATGGGGGAATGGATGGAACAAATGTGGCTCCATGTATCTCCTTTATAAACCCTAATTTCTGTAGTGGCTTCCATTTTCTTTTCCATTCCCTCATTCCCTATTAAAATGTATCAAGTCAGCTCTGGTCCTTGATAAACCCTATTCGACAGGCCTGTTTAGCTGGTGCCCGAACACTTCGCATGGCTTCTTTGCCCCCCCCTCCCCCGCCCTTGATTTCCACTTATTTTGCAGTAATTGGCCCTAAGCCCTAAGCCCTAAACCCTAAATAAGGGGTAATTTGAGTTTGGGAATCCCCCGCACCCCCGGTTTGCCTCTGCAATTCGCTGGTCTTCAGCAACCAGATCTACGGCAAAAGGGCTCTTCTGCAGTCTCCTGCCACGGAGGGCTCCGCAGGAGCTTTGGGCTTCGGGCTCTATAAGGTTAAGGGGTTTAGGGCTTACCCTAGGGATCCAATTAGCCCAATGTAGGTAATATTTACAGACTTTGAGGGCCAATGTAAGTATTATTTACATACTTGCATTTTGTAGGGTTAGATATGGGGAATTATATGGGTTATATTGGGATAATGGAAAAGAAAATGGAAACTACTATTTAGGGTTTAGGGTTTAGGGGTTTAGAGTTTGGGGCTTAGGGCTCTCTAGGGAGTTTAGAGTTTAGGGCTCCAAAGTAGGTTTAGGGCTTCAGAGTTTGGGGCTTTGGGCTCTGTAGGGGGTTAAGGATTTAGTTCTGGTTTAGGGCTTCGGCAGCTTTTAAGCCATATAGTCCCCCTTAAGTAGATAGAATATGGCTTTGGGTATATCATAATACGATCCCCATATACCCCATATTCTGACTACTTGAGGGGGACTATAAGTTTTCAGGGGGCTGATTATGTGCAGTTGCTGACAACTATTAGTCCTGGAAGGCACTGCAGAAACTGCACTTCATACGTGGAGTGTCAGAAGGGCGCATCCAGTCGTAAGTTGGCCAATGATATGGGATCTTGTTACCAGTCTAAGGCACATGCGACACTTCTCCGTCATGGTCAAGGCACCTCACGTCCACCTCTTCCTTTGGAAGGTTGTGTGGGGCTCGCGGTCTCTGTTCTGAGTTTCTCCTTCTGCTTCTTCACTGCCTAAACACACACTCACCCATTCCCTGCTAGGCATAAACTAGATGATGCGTCATAGCCTGGGGCATTCTACGTGCAGTATCGGTACTTGAAATGATTCTACAACGTGATTTAGCCAGATAAGGCTCAATAAGCAAATGAAATCAATCCAAGACTTCATGTTGCCTCCTGAGTATCGAGCCGTTCGCTGTCAGTCCATGCACTGCGCAACAAAAAACGGTTTGCCAAAGCTACCCCGCTACTTTCGACTCCCAATGTCCTATTCGAGCACCCCGTCGCCCTAAGATTGTAGGTTGCCCGGACACCCTCCAGCTGAGACACCCAAGCCCCATCAAAGCCCTCAAGAGTCCGCTCTTGAAAAACAAGCGGACTGCGTGACGATCGTAAATCATGTCCCACAAGTTCTTTTCGGATGTTCCCGCGTTTTCCATGGACTCCAAAGTACACGCTGCCCTAGAAGCAGCTACTGTTATAGCAAGATTCTGGGACAGTGGTGCAAGTGCACTGACCAGTAGCCCACAACTACTGGGCCGACCCTTTTGCCAACACACAACCTATCCCCTGACAATCCAAGGCTATGAACAATGTCTACACTGGGCCCCAAAGTTAAGAAACATCACCTACGCTGGGCTATTTGGCTCGCAGAGATCCCTTTGTAGCACCCCACCCCACCCCACCACACCCACGGGATATCTTGATCCACATGCTGACAAAAGACCTAATGTGACGCCTGGCCCATCGCTCATCTCGGTCGCGCTGTGAAGCTACGAGGCGGTCGAGATATACGCGCCTCCGTTGTGAAGGGGCGAGGGATGACAGTTGGGGATGACAGCTACACGAATCCACGGATCAAAGATGAATATTGTCGCTGCTACCACGACCACCTGCCACCACCAATAAGTTTCGCAGGACAGGTAGCGCAAAGTTTGAGGATTCATCTTTGCGGTCCAAGTATGTCCCCGAGTCATTATAGTGGTTGGGTTTTGCTAAGCATTGTAACATCACAAGAGGCTAAATCAAAAGCTACTGAAATTCTCTAAGATACCTGAACAACAGGTCATTTGCCCCATAGGAAGAGAATCCCTGTAATCGCATGCGCCACTTGTAGCCCTGCTGAAGGTGCAGAAAGCGCACCGCCAATTTCCACAAGGTCCACAGATCATGCGTGTGACTATCAATGTGGGGGGGGGCTCTTTGTTACAAGGATGCCTCTAAGGAGGCTCTTAGTGTTACGAAGCCCCATGTTCCGAGGCACTGGTATTCTGAACGGCAATTTTATTATAACACCAGCGTCACAAAAGGACTGGTGACTGATGGTCCCATGGGTCTGCTAGAAGATGATGAAGGAATCTTTATACTTTGGTTCTTCAGCAACGGGGCTTCTCAAGTAAGTGCGCGGTCCCACGCCCGAATGCTTGAACCCTAAACCCTGAACCTACATCCCTCTATTGTGTTGCCTGCCTGTCTTGCTTGAGATCGTTCTTCACCGCATCGCGCTGGGCGAAGCGGATGCTCATGATTTTGGTGGACTCCTCCCGGGCCTCAGTGCCAATAGGGTTTAAGGGTTTAGGGTTTAAGGGTTTAGGGTTTAGGGTTTACAGCAAAACTAATGGGAATAGGACCAGTCTAACGATCATGGTAAATCAGAGCTGCTACATACACGGCAATTCATATGCGCGTAAGTGGTAGCTGGTAACCATTAGAACGCTGATGTTCAATGAAAGGGCAGGATCGCCGTCAATAATTCGGCGATTCGTTGAAGAGGTTCTCCAATCCATCCCTTTTGTGTCTGTCCCTTTTCACTGGCTCCAGCCTGTAGCTTTAGAAGCCCCAGGGCGATAACAAGTCACAAAAGGGAGTTCTGTCCCACAATTCTTTACGCAGCTTTCGGGAGATACTACATAAACAGCCCTTCTTACATGCCGTTGCATAGGACTTACGTCCTTAACCCTTGACTTTACAATAAACCCTTAACACCTCAAATCCCAAACCCCTTCTCAACCTGGGCATTTCTGCGATCGCTCCGATGGCTTGTAGTTCAGAGCTCACGCAAACACCATGCACTCATCCCCCACGCAGCAGGAAACACGGCCTTATGGGTTTGAGGGTTTAGGGCTACTAAACGTGTATGCGTGACATCCGGATCACTCGGTTAGATGATGTCATGGACGAACCCAGTTCGCAACACATCAACATTGAGCCCACGAGGTCCACGTAGGCGTATGGTATATACTTAGGGTTCAAGGGGTTCCCATATACCTGCTTCAAGGCCCAAATATAAACCATATAGCCACATGGACCCTTGTGGGAAGGAATTGCCTATCCATCAGCGAGACTGTACGGAGTCCACTACCTCACCGACCCTCAGGTACATGGACAGGACAGCTTAAAGCTTGATACCAGTGCAGAACATCTGCTAGCCTTATCGGCTACCTCCAACTTTGCTCACTTGCATTCCGCGAGATAAACCAGGCCAACGCTTTGAGCCCCAACGTTACACCCTATACCCTTGAACTCATACTGGAACCCCAAAGCCTCAACCTAAACCTTAACCCTGACTCCAAACCTCGCTAGCCCTCCACTGGCACCTTGGCGCACATCTCGAGTCTGCGCAGAAGACGCTCGCGCTCCTCCCCAACAAGTAAGCGTAGCACCGCCCCAAACACCTATAGACTCAAGGGATTTAGGGCTGGTTCTTCAAGTGGAGAGCTACAGGACCCTAAACCCTAAGCCCAAAACTCCAAAACCAATGGTTCTTAAGGTACTTTGCTGCTTCCCTCCAATCCTAGGCCTCAAGGTTCTTAATGTGAATCCCTTGGTTTAGGCTTTAGGGTTTCCTTAGAGCCCAATGCCCCTTGATTAAGGAATCTACCCAGGGTTTAGGGTTTAGGGTACTAGGGTCCCTAATATAAATGAAGTAACTCTTGTTGCATCTGGGCTCGCACACAGCCAGGACACAAGACGCAACCTCTGTCTCATGTTGTTCACAAGACAGCACTAGCTAGCAAAAACGTGCACATGACCACTCAACAGTCAGAGAAAAGCCATACTCATGATGGCACCTTGCTTTTCAGACATGTGGACCTACTCTAAACCCTCAACCATAACCCTAAACCCTAAACCCTAAACCCTAAACCATATTCCTTAATTAAGGGGTATTGGGCTCCCTGGGTTTGGGGGGCTTCTGGGATGGTTGCGCCTGCGGAAGCCCTTTCGAGGCTAGACTTGAGCCGTGCGCAAAATACACCCAGGAGGGTTTAGGGTTTAGGGACCCTAAACCCTAGACCCTAAACCGCGGATAGCAACCTACAAGCCATAGCTCTGGTGGGGTCTTGGGGGTATCTGCTACCATACCTACATATGTGGGGGCTTCCCAAAATTGGAGGTACCTTTTTTGGGGGTCCCTACAAGAAGGATTATAGTATGTTAGGGTCTATATTGGGGTCCCCCTATTCTTGGGAAACTGCCAGATATGGATTGTTAGGAAGCATGTTGGCGACGATCCATGCTCTACATCGCCTGTCACAGCTGGGCTTACGAAGAACTAAATCCGTTCAAGGTTCCTGACCTGATGTAGAGCACAGCACTAGATGTTAAACCCCCTAAACCCTCACTAATTAAAGTGGACTGGGCCTTTGGGCTCACTGGATACATGTAGAACTCTAGACGTTACACCCCTAAACCCTCACTGATTAAAGTGGACTGGGCCCTTGGGCCCACTGGATACTCCCTGGGTGTTTGAATCATCGCTGCTCTAGAGGAGAATGCCTCTGGGGCCCAGAGGCGGCCAGAAGGGCCCCACGGCTTGGGGTTTAGGGTTTAGGGTTTAGGGTTTTGAAATTTCAGGGCACCGCACCCAGCTAGTAAGAGTCCATACCAGGGGCAACAGAAGCTGTACACAAAGGTATTTACGTATGTATATAGATACAGATACAATTCAGAATAGCCATCCAACTGTGAGTGAGGGGCAGTATTCAAGACAAATTGCTTCTCCAAAGCAACATGAGGTGCCTCAGCTACCATTGCAGCGAGAAGCTTTCATGGCCCACACACTTCTGGCCGGTGAACTGGAAACAAAGGGCATACAAACAAATTGAATGGCACCACGGACCGAAATTGCATTGGACCGCACAGTGCCGAACCAAACGGTTGAGAACTACAGCTAAGCCTACAGAATGCTATATAGAAGCTTTGCTTTAATTAGGATGCCTTCTTGGGCACTTGAAATAGAAGGGGTTGTATCACAATAGGGAATACCAAGATTATAACTTTGAAAGACCTCCCAAATTGAACTCAGGGAACAGGATTCAACAAAAACAACAACGACTACGCGAACCCTTCCTCCGTGTTTGTCGACTGTGGGAGCAGATGTGACCTTGGAGCAGCGCTTCTTCAAGGTTAGGGCTAGGGCTTGAAGTTTAAGATTGAAGGCTTAGGGATTGAGACTCAGCAGGGGCACCCTACACCCTAAACCGTAGAGTTGATGTGAAGCTGAATTGCCTTGCATGTGAAGGAAAGGTTAGGGGAAGGCCCTCAACTTCATTTTTCTTGCATGGTTGGCCATTGATACGGCGGAGACCTGCCGAATTGAAACAGATTTTTGGGGTACAATGCAGAATATTGCAATAGTTCTAGAAGAACTACAAGAGAATTCCCTTTGTAACATCAGGTTTCTGTATGAGAACAAGGCTGGCTGGCCAGGCACTCTCTTGGTTTCCAAGCATTTGCTGTCTACCTTTGGATTTGCGCGTTTTTGCCCGTGGTTCACCTTTGCATCTCTCGGCTGCAAGTCTGCAACATAAATCCCAAAGCATAGCCGAAACCCTAAGCCCTAAACCCTAAACCCTGAACCACCAGCACAGGAAGGCTGTGACATTCCGTTCCGGGGAAGGCCACTTGGCGTCCTTTAGCCACTGCGACCTTGAATTGCTCGTTCTTCGTAGAGAATAGAGACTATATTATATAGGGACAACGGAAAAGAACATGGAAACTATGTATTGGGGTTATAGTAGGGAACAATGGAATATATCATCATATACCATATTAGTTAAAGGATCCTAAACCCTAAACCCTTTATTCCTTACGATGAAACAGTAAGTTGAAGAGTCATCCTGCGAATCACCGAACACATGCAAGCTAAGCCTTCCTGTTGGAAGCCGGTTTAGGGTTGAGCAAAACAGCTCTACTGTCTTTTCGGGCTTTTTAATACAAGCCATTGTCTGAACTCTTTGTAGCCCCCCTACCCCTAAAACACGCCCCAACAGAAGCCCCAACAAACCTCCTTTAAGGCTTGTAGTTCATAGCTCATGTGCCAACAACGGGGACATGGAGCAGCAGGGCTGCCATGGTATAAGAAGTACAACCTGGGTCAACCCCCTTACAGTAACTGATTGGTTTAGGGTTTAGGGTTTAGGGTCTTTTGAAGGGGAACTCCTAATTGCTAGCGGAGGTTTTTGGTGCCCCTTTTAAATCATTCTCTGACTGCCTTTATCAGGATTATGTAGGTATTAAGGGCAGTAGAATTCGAAGCTATTTTGAAACCCACCCCTGAATACCTCTTGTCGTAACCCGAATTATAACAATGATCCAACTTAGCATGCTGGAAGGTTGAGTTTTAGCCTTTATCATAGGGACCAGATGCCTTTAAAGTCTAGGTTTGGTTTAGGGTACACGGTCTAGGCTAATCCTCTACTCCTTTGATGCAACCGTCTGAAGCCTTGATGTGGGCCTTTCTGACCTCTGGATAAGGTTCTATGTACATCCTATAGACTGCTGAGGAATTGAACCTAACATAACATGAAGTAAGCCCCAAATCAGCACCTGCACGCTGGGACCTACAAGCGCACAACATCTGAGTGCCGCGCATGCCAAATTGCAGCATTTGCGGCCTTGGGTCTTTGATGCACAGCTCTGCCGAAAGTGCTAGATCCGCGCGCCTACCTCAACCAATGTGAGCCATTGTCTAAACTCCTAGTATCCCCCTTAATAACCCCTATAGTAGTCCCCTATATAGTTCCCTATATAACCCCCCTTTAAGGAGTTTAGATTATGGCTCATGTGAGAGATCCCTGGTTTCAGGGGCCTTCGTCAGCCCTAAACCCTAAACCCAGGCTGACTTTGAAGGCCTACGCAGCGAGCAAGGAACCCCAACAGACCCCTGGTAAGCAAACCAATGCTCCAGTTTGTCTAGGGGGTTAGGGGTTTAAGGGTTTAAGGGGTTTAAGGGGGTTTAGGGGTTTCAGGGTTTGGGGGTTTATACCCTGCACTCTCTCAGCCTGGAAGGGGGAAGAAGTTTAAACAACGTGTTAAGCCCCAAACCACAAATCCCATCGGAACCCCAATGGAGATCAAAGAGCATGCACCCTCCCAAAAAAACAACATGGACTCCCCCATATAGCTTCCTCTCATACGGAAAGACGTGTATGTACACTCGCTTTTGGTTTTCCATGTTTAGTTACTGGGAGGGGCAGGTATCTGTTAGGGATGTCAAGACCTCGTGGCTTAGTCCCTTTTTGTGATATCCAACTCTCCCCTCCGAGCAAAGTCTGAGGTCGCTGCTGATCTTCGATAAAATGCTCGTTCATGTGAGCATTGCTGGAGGCGGTCGTGTACGTGGATTCTCCCCTGTCAACACACTGCGCCGGCGTCAAAGCCAGGTGCAAGCCCTGGCCCTAAACCCTAAACCCCAAACCCTTTCACTGGATTTCACACCTATGAAGCTGCTAACCCCTCCCCCGCACCTTGAATATACATATTCCCAGGACCGAAAACTCGTCAGAATGGAACAGCTATTGCATTTTTAGTATTAGTCCGCGGAAGGGGACTACCTTCTTTCGCACGGCTTGCGTTTGCTGCACTGCGGTGGATGGAGGAAATCTTGCAACACTTAAAATCCCCAATGCGCTGGGTTCCTGAGACTGAGGTATAAAGGTATAGGTATAAGGTGTACAGGGTGGCGCAAGAATTTCTCCATCCAGGATAGGATTGCTGGCTCGCAGATTCCGGTCCGGTTGCAACAGTCACTAAGAAGCAGACAGCAAGGGCCTGGCTGGCCTACCCCTACCACCACCTAGAGTCTAGAGCGCGATGCATAATCCTCACCCAGACCTAAATTCTTTGATTTACCCAACCCAACCGACCCCAGCACAAAACAAAGCTTTCAAGGCCTTAAGAGTCTCTCGCGGTGCGACAGAGATCCAACCTCAGCAGCGCGTCACTTCTTCCTAAATTCTCTATCTGAACTCGGCCTTCGACTCTGCACTCAGGACCGGGTTACTTTTCGGGGGGGGTACTACCTGGACCCCAATAAAACAATTGCCTGTATGGCTGCTATTATGGCTGTAGGGCTACTATATTACATACTTCTGGGGTTTAGGTATGAACAACTAATTCAAGTTCCTTGTCTTGCTTGGGCTGTAGCACGATACAACACAACATATATACGACATTGGCCCCAAAGCAAGCAAGGCTGCATTGGCTACAGTCTGTACGTCCAGTAGGCTGGACGGAAGGATTTGTACCAGCGTACATACCCTCACTTTCCCAAAGGGTCCATGTAGTGTATGGTATATACTTGGGCCTTAAAAGTGGTATATGGGACCCCCCTCTTGCCCTGAATATATACCATATACCTACATGGACCTTTTGGGTTTAGCCTGCTCCGACAAGCTTGCCACAGTACAGCCCAGGCTGTGCTAAGTTCTGCTCTTCAGCATGTCGGCGGCAGTTTAAATCGCAGGGACATGAAATTTCAAACACGTCGCGATCACTGGTCCCAACAAGGCTTTGACATTACGGCTCCACCCGTCTCTACAGCATGACCACGCCACAACTAGTACAACATTTGCAGCTCGAAACGTTGTTCTGTTGGGGACGGGATGCTCATGATCATTAGGAAGCCGGCAACTACAGCGCCCTCTTCGTGATTTCGTCGGTCGCCGCTCCTGCCAGAGCTGCACACTGCTGCTGTTGTCAATTCTGGGATTTAAGAAAGGTTTTATGGGGAGTACGGATCTACATAGTCCAGGGGGGCCCAATCAAATGTCGGAATATTTGTTTGGGGTGGGTCCGAGCCCTAAACCCTAAAGCCTGAACACGATTGCCTGGGCTGTTCGCATAAGCGGTTTTATAAGAAATCGATGGTTTCTGGCATGCGCCAAATGGTTTCGCATCTCCAGGGCTTAGGCTTGGGCTATATCTGCAATTTAATTCTCATTCTTCTTTTGCAGATTCTGGGGTCCATGCCTGACAGGGCCCTGATTATTCCGTACCCTTTTTAATGGCCATTATTCCGTTCCTGCGGTCTCGGTATAGTACCCCTCAGCAGAAAGGATTGCCTGGGCTGTTCGAATAAGCGGTCTGATAGGCAATCGATAGTTTCTGGCGTGCTCAAACCCTGAGAATCGGAATGAAATTGGCTTCCGGCGAAAAGTCTTTAAGTAATCAAGTAGGTTTGGGATCCATAGGCCTAAGGCTTAGCATATATCTGCAATTTAAATCTTATTCTTCTTTTGCAGAGTCTGGGGTCCAATCCGTTCAGTCCCAATTTAGCTCCATTCCGTACCCTTTTTAATTATTCCGTTCAGGCCCGGATTAGCTGTATTCCGACCCCTTTTACTAATCGGAATAACCCATTATCCAGGGTAAGCATACTACGAAATGCTGAGCGCTGTTTATGACTGGTTATAGACTTGAGGATTGCCATGACTGTAGAATATTCCCTACCCTAAACCCTAAACCCTAAACCCAACCCTAAACCCCTAAACAAAAAGGCCCTAATTGTAACTTTGGCTTCCTTTTCCAGGAGCCCTCTGCATCTCATATCGACAAACGAGTACAGAACCTGGCAAGCAACAAAAACAACATACAACTCCTAAACCTCAAACCCGAAAATTGGAGCTTGTTCAAAATGTCCTGCTCCCCCATATATGTGTTCAAATCCTTACTGTAGGGACCCTCAAAAAGGGATGCCGACATTTGGAACCCTCATATTGTCTCAGGAGGTGATCCTGTGCCAGGTATTTTGCGAACAGGCATCTATACAAAAGCACATAACAGCAATTTCTAGCTACCACGTATACTTGCACCTGCTTGTAAATTCAGTGTTTGCCTACCTGGCTTTGTCAGGGACAAGTTTCCCACATGAGCGGCCTTTCGGTGAGACTGCCTGCCGGAGGGGCTTTTTTGCCTCAGGAAGCTGTCTGACATGTACCTAAACCCCAAAAGTATGTAAAATAATAGCCGTAAAGCCATAACAACAGCCATAAAGGCAATTTGTTTACATACTTTTGGGGTCCGGGTAGGAGGTTCTCAAAACAGACGCCTCCTAAAGAAACCCAAGGATAAGTAGGGGTTACACTGGTGTTAAAGGGGATTCTCTACTATGGAGGCATCACGCCACATGGAGGCATCATTCGGGGATCATGTAATGAGTTTTTGAAGTATTCCGAAGTAGGTTTGACTAATAAGTGAACCCTAAAAACCCCACCTAGACAATGCCAAACGTTCAGACTAGCCGTATAGCCAACGCAACACGCTTTACAGTAGGGATTCAAGTAGCCCAATACGGATTTGGGAGCCCCATGTCGGGCTTAATTGAGCTACAGTCTAACTCCTAGTATCCCCCTTAATACCCCCTACAGCGCTCCCCTATACAATCCCCTTTATAACCGCCTTCAAGGAGTTTAGAGACTCGGGCGGATACTCTCCCTCCTACGTGGCATTTAGGATCCCTACTAATATAAGGCCCTAAACCCTAAACCCCTAAGCCCTAAACCCTAATCCCAAAGGGTTAAGGGTCCAAGGTCCAAGCTAAGTCCCAAGGAGCCTCCGCAGCCCTCCCGCCTGAAAAAAAAAACATCGCATCCTAAACTCCAAAATTAAACCCAACAGCACTAAACCCAAAACCCCAAAACCCCAAAACCCCAAACCCTAAACCCCAAACCTCACACCCTAAACCCCTAAGCCCTAAGCCCTAAACCCCCAAACCCTTCCGCAGGAATGAACGAACAGCAGCTTTAGGCAACAAGGTCCTATTCCATCTTGCTGCAAGATACATAGCAGGTATTGGGGCTTTATAGGGATAATGGAAAAGAAAATGGAAACTACTGGGATTATAGGGTCTATATAAGGGGTTTATGTAGGGATATCTAGGGGTTATATTGGGGTAATATTGGGATTATGGAAAAGAAAATGGAAACTACTATACTGGGGTTTTATAGGGTTTAGGGTTTAGGGTTGGGGTTAAGTAGGGATAATGGAAAAGCAAATGGAAACCACTATACTATAGTATGTTATGGTATACTATCAGCATTCCTTCCAAAGACTAACTCAATAAAGGGACCCTACTGGGAACCCCAAATAGGGAACCACAAGAATATAGCAGGAAT
>CAJNIZ010037236.1:4507-19930 GCA_905231905.1 Symbiodinium pilosum
CACGCTATATATACTAAGAACCAGTATACGTGGACCTAGGGATATAGGGGTTATATAATGACTATATAAGGGTTATATATGGTAATGGGATTAAGGGTCCCTATTAGGGGTCCCTCCTAAAGTCCCGAGAATTATGGTAGCACAGGACTTTGTTTATCAACCAAAGGTTGGGTACTGCCCCCCCCCTCAGTAACAGTTGGATAATAGTTATAATATGGTTATATATAGCCCTTAATAGAACCCCTAATATAGACTGTTACTGTTTGGGGGCAGTACCCAAGGTATATAGGACTTTGTCCATCAACCAAAGGAATGCCCCCAAACAAAACTAGACTTCAATGGGCGCTGATGGGCACTGCTTGGCCTCAAAATCCCTCCAATACCTAGGGTTTTGAGTTTAGGGATTTAGAGACTCAGGGTTGTAGGGTTTTGGTCGGGTTTAGAGTTGGGGGTTTAGGAATTTAGGGATTTAGGGTTGCAGGGTTTAGGGTTCAGGGCTTTAGGGTTTAGAGTTTAGGGTTCAGGATTTAGGGTTCAGGATTTAGGGTTGAGGGTCTAGGATTGCAGGAGCCATGTCACCCGTGGTAGGTTCCATAAATAGGGTGCCCCCCAAAAGGTACCCCTGATTTCTAGCAACACTACATGTCCTTAAGCCCTAAACCCTGTTTTGAGGTAGTTCTACATATGATGTGTTCTTAAGTTTGCGTCTTGCACCCTGCGCCCTAAACCCTGAACCCTAAACGTCAAACCCACCACAACACCTCTACTTCGGCCCTAGAATCAGGAGAATATTGAGGGTTTAGGGTTCAAGTTTGGGTTTAGGATTGAGGGTTTAGGGCTTAGGGTTCAAGTTTAGGGTATATGATTGAGGGTTTAGGGTTTTAGGGCTTCATCAGAAGACTGTAGGGAGGGGGGATCGAAAATTAAGGGTACGATTTCGGGGGCGTTTCAATACGAAGGCTTAGAGTCTTTTGGCTTGTGTTTGGAGAGTACAAAAACCGCTTAAAACCCTAGACAAATCCAGTTTCCATTATCTCTCCAGGCAGATTCCCATTTGCTTCCACATTATTGTATTCCTAGACAAGCCCATACACTCCCAAACCCTAAACATATCATCCCAAAACTCTAAATTCATAGAATCTTTAAACCCTAAGCCCATACAATCCCTAAACCCTCAACTACCATATGGATCCCAAAGTTAGGGCGCACTGCCAGGATGCGTGTTACTTGAAAGGTCAGGGGAACTTAGTCAGTAGGTTAATAATAAGGATAATTGGGGCCATTGAATGACTCATGGGGGGTTATACCCTAAACCCTAAAAACCTAAACCCTAAAACCCTAAACCTTAAACCCTAAACCTTAAACCTAAAACCTGAACCCTAAACCCTGAACCCTAAACCCCTCAGCCTTGCGGAATTTGTGGGCTTCCAATCCCGAACCAAAAACTTCACTAATAGCCCTACGCCTGAAAGCCTGGATATTCATTGACCTTCATGGCCTACGCCCTAAACCCTAAACCCTATGTACCCTATTATAGTAGTTTCGATTTTATTGTCCATTATACTTGTATAGCCCCAATATAACCTTAATGTTAGCCCGTTGGGTACTATAAACTTCAATTCAAACCATGAAGCCCTAAACCCTAATATGACCCCTATATTATACTTGGAGGGTCAGGGGGACTAAGTAGGCTACTAATAAGGATAACTGGGGTTATAGTATGGATTCTATAGGGGTTATAAGTATACACACTTACTAAGTCCCCCTGACCGTCCAAGTAATAAGAGGGTGGCGAGTTGAAAGCCATCACTATGCGTGTCTAGGCATGCGGCATGCGGTTTTGGACGGCTTTGACAGAACCGTATTCGCATATTTCCGGTGGTCAACATCTCCTTTGGGTCACTAGAAGAAGGGCTGTAGTATTTTGGCGTCTAAATTGGTGTCCCCCTCTTCTAGGAAACTACCGTACAGACAGCTCTCGCAGGTAACCCTGTGGTCCTCCTTCCAGTATTTGCATGGATGCAGTTCAGAAGCACCCTCATCCACTTTCTTTCTCTACTACATCTAGGAGAAGCCCTACGCCCCTAAACCATAAACCCTGAACCCTACACCCTAAACCCTAAATCATATTCCCAGACATCCCTGAAAACTCTACCCTGAACCCTAGAACCTCAAATCGAAGCCTTAAAACGTGGTGTCAAGGCGAAGGACCTCAGAGCCCCTGGTGGTGGTTGGAAGTGAGAAGCCTTCCGTGGAAGTGAGAAGCCCTCCGAAGGTTAGGGCTTAGGGTTTAGGGTTTAGGGTTTTGGGGTTTAGGGGTTTAGGGTTTAGGGTTTAGGGTGTAGGGTTTAGGGTTTAGGCGTTAGGTGGAGCCTCCAGAAACAGGGCAGTCGCCTTGAACCCTGAACCCTACAACCTTAATTAATGATGCCAGTAATCATTTGAGGATTCAGGATGGCTGGGTTTATGTGTAACCCTAAGCAAAAAGTAAACCCCTAAACTCTAAGCCCCCTAAACCCTACACCCTAGTCTAGATTAGCTGCTTGCCGAAGTTAGTCATGCTTCCGGGCATAGGGTGGTGGCTAGGATTTAGGGTTTATGGTTTAGGGCTTATCCACAGTGCCGTTGGGTCCGTTCTTTTGGGTATAGGCCTTCGGTTTTAGGATTTCAGGTTTGGAGTTAACCCTAAACCCTAAACCCTAGGGTTTGAGGTTTGACATTGAGATTTAGGGTTCTGGGTTTAGGTTCCTGACGGCATTGGCGGAACCAGAGCTGCCTTACTTAGATGTGAGTAGTACCCTTGAGTATACCATCTCGGTTTAGGCTTTGGGGTCTAAGGTTTGGGGTTTAGAGTTTTATTTGCTAAGACTGTGTTCCTATAATATAGAGCTAGGTTATCTCCTTTTGTGGTATGGTATTATAGAGCAATATATTCTTACAACCACCAAAGAGCCTAAACCCTAAACCCTACACCCTATCCCAAGTTTTGACGGCCCCTAGTATTTAGGGTACCGATCAAGGGGACGATAATTTTAGCCCCTCTCACCCCCATGTACCCAGAGGCTGGTTCAGAGTTTAGAGTGCGTTCTAGGGTTTACGGTTTTGGAGTCAGGGTTTAGGGTTTAAGATTTAGGGTTCAGGGTTGATTTAGGCTATAGGGCTTAGGGTTCAGGGTTTGGGGATTAGGCTTCAGGGTTTAGGATTAAGGGCTTAGGGATTAGGGTTCAGGGTTTTGAGGTAGTTCCGTATTTGGCCTTAGTCTCTTGGCTTGTCCTCCGCCATGACTTGGCTTGAACAGCATGGAGGCTCTGACAAAAAGGACACGAGCCTTTTTTTTTTTTTTACTGCGTTTTGCCTTGGACCCTAAACCCTAAACTCTGGGGGGGAAGGGTTTCCATGCCGTGGACCCTAGACCGCTTTAACAAGGGCTACACCTAGGATACTGCGTGAATTTTCTTGCACATGAAGCTTCGGCAGGGCTTTCTCAAGCGTGCCCAATGAAAGGGCGAACATAAAGCGCGAGAGATCTCCGAGCAGAGGGCCTGAGGGAGTTAGCTGTTTCATCATGAATTGGCCAGAACCTCATGGCAGGCAACTCAGAGACACTTACGTAACCCTAAACACCTAAACACCCAAACCCTCAAACGTCTAGGGTTTAGGGTTTTGGCGAGCAGGACCCGCGCACACAGTCTGTTCTGAATTTTGACACGGTTTAGGAGTTTAGGACGGTTTAGGATTTAAGGTTTAGGGAACACCCCCCAAAGCCTGAAGCCCTGAACGACGGACCCTGACACACCCGTCATGGGACACTTCAACAGCCCCTAGGTATCTGATGGACTTCCTTGTGATTATGAAGGTCTATGGAGACTACCCACCTGTAAGCTAAGGTCCGCGCGCATAGTATCTTAGGTTAAGCCCCCACTCATTGATAGTGACCACCAGACAATAACCCTAATCCCTAACCCTTTGAGTTCTCGGGTATTCCCGTTATACCACTATTCCTGGGTTGGGGGCCTAACCCAACCTAAACAAGATTAATGCCAGGGAAATGCTTCTGAGACATGAGCGCAGTATTGGGGACTTATTGCTATTGCTACTATCACGAGTATTAGCATAGATTTAGGCGTCATTATTGTTATCCTTGCCAGTATTACGTTTTGCCGAATCCCAAAATCCGAAGCCCTATACAGCACACACTATTGAAACCGGCAAGCAAATGAGCAGTCTTAGTCCTCCCTCATGGTACATTCCAGTAGGAGCTGAGTGTGGCAATAGGCGAAACGTGCCGCGCGGCGAGGGAAAAGGTTTAGGGTTTAGGGTTTAACTTGAAAGAAAATTCGGCACTGCAACACACAAGTTATTATCCTATACTTATTAATCATACGAATATCATAAGATTATAATAGGGATTTAGTAGCTCCTTGGGACTTAGCTTGGACCTTAGATCCTTAACCCTTTGGATTCCCTTATACTCCTGTTGTAGCTACCTATGAGGGTTAACCCTTAGTAGGGGTTCTGAGTGCCACGTGGGTAGGGTGTTGATTTGGTGGGTTGGGGTCACCGCTTCTTCCGCGTTTGCGACCGAAGGGTTTTGGCCTGCTTTGAGATTCGACTGGAGCAGCTGGCTCCTAAACCACCAAGTTGAGGGTTTAGGGGGGTTTAGAACTTTTTGCTGTATATGATAAACTCCTAAACCCTAAACCCCCTTAATGATCCCTATAAGACTTCCCTATCGAATCCCCTATATAAGCCCCCTTGAAGGAGTTTAGACCATCAACCCAAAACCCTAAAAAGTAGTTTCCATTTTCTTTTCCATCATCCCTAGTATAACCCCTATAATCCCCTATATAACCCCTATATAACCCCTATATAATCTCCCTTTTATAACCCCTATATATTCCCCTAAAATGCTTAACCGCCTCGAAGGGCCGCTACAAGGCCTCTGCTCCATGGCACGGGATACCTCCAAATGAGCCATAATCTAAACTCCTTAAAGGGGGTTATATAGAGGATTATACAGGGGACTACTATAGGGGATACTAAGGGGGATACTAGGAGTTTAGACTATAGCTCAAATCGACCTACTTCAAGAAACCTCTACTTGGAGGGTCAGGGGGACTTAATAACTAGGTTAATAATGGGGCTATTTGGGGTTACTATATGGGTTATACGGTTGATACTAAAAATCCTGCATGACCTCATTATACTACGGTACCATTAAACCCAAGGTTTAGGGTACTTAGGGTCATGCAGGATTTCTAGTATCCACCGTAGTTCTGGATTTCCCTTATTGTTTCAGGGTTTAGGGGTTCAGGGATTAGGATTTAGGGTTCAGGGCATAGGGTTTGGGGCTTAGGGTGTGGGGCTTAGGGTTTAGGAGCTAAGAGGACCTATCTAAACCGACGTTGGTTTAGGGTTTAAGGTCTTAACAGTTAAACAGTGGCACCTAGATTGTCTTTTGCCCCAAGTTCTGCTCAGAATTGTCAACTTGGTTGGAGCATGACATTCTGGCCTGCCCGGCATTCCTACCCTTGATTGCTAAACTGAGAGGCTCTGAAGACATTAAGTTGCTAGTTATTTACGACACGCCCATATTCTTGCGACTTAATTTAAGTTCCTTAACAGCAGCCCAGTAAACTGCCAGAAGGTTCATCACCAGCAGTAGTGGCGACAGTATGTGGGAGCTTCCAGGAGTAGGGGGGTTTATGCCCCATCGATCACAATCCTTGTTGTAGGTATCAGCAAAGGGACTGTAAATTCTTGGAACCCCCTCACCATGCAAATCCCGTATCTCTGCAAATCCCAATATATACCCAGATAAACCCCCATGTCACCTCAGATGCAGCCCTGGCATCCTTTTACAGGACCCTGGCCCTAAGCCCCAAACCCATGTGACTAACTTGAGACCGCCTGTGCCGGCTTCTTTGGTCCAAGGTGGGCTTAGACAAGTCCTTCCTCACATATTGGATGCTGCTCCCAGTCAGTAACAGTAGGGTTTGTAGTTGAGCGGGGCCAGTCGGAGAGTAGCTAAAACATGAACACACACCGCCTTGAATATAAGCCCAATTATAGACTGCTATTGGGTGCGGGGGCAGTACCCAAATCACATCTTTGTCTGAGAAAACTGACCTGCATAGAGCCATGGGCCAGATCCTGCTAGCTTCATTGCTCCCCTTCTTGGGACTGGCTGTGTCAGGAAGTGCAGTGAACATGGAGGCAGCATCCCTTATTCTGGGCTGCTGTTAGGGAACTGAAATTAAGTTAATATGCTAGGGCTTGGGGGCCCAGAATGCGGTAACTTTCTTAAGTTCCCTTACAGTAACCCAGAAACAGGGTTAGGAGGGTTTGTAAGGTTCAGGCCTCTCTGTGTCAGGAACTGCAGAGAACATGGCGGCACAAACCCTAAGTCCTAAACCGTTTACTACATGGCCTCGGGGCTGGACCCTAAACCCTAAACCCTAAACCCAGATTCATGTAGGCATGGGGTGCTTCAAACATATCTCACAGTGATATCTGTGAGCATTCATGCATTTGCAATAGCTTTTTGCTCGTAGAGGACGAGGGAATAGATCATTTGGGGTGACACCAAACTTCCTGCATTTCCCTATTTTCCATTTATCTAGGGAGCTCTTGCATACTAAATTGAAGGATCTTCAGTATCAACAATACTTGCTGTAGTCCCTATATGGTTCTAAATAATGAACCCTATAGCTCCGTCCGCGACTCCCTGGGAAGCACCGCGCGTTTAGCGTCTAGGACCCTAAACCCTAAACCCATAAGAATCAGGCGTGTCCTTTCGGAGCATTTTCATGTGGAGACTCGTACCGAAAGTTTGCATTCCCTGGGACCTCTCTAAGGTTCCCTAAGGCCTCAGTTTCCCCATGGTTTCCTACTGGGACCCCAGACCCTGAACCATAAAGCATGGTGAATTGTTAAGGTGAAGAAAAGACTGCAAGAACAAGATCAGGGGGTGGATGCAATGCGCTCTGAACCCTAAACCCTAAGCCCTAAACGGGTTGTTGCCATGATTCATGGCTCACCCTACGCCTCAAACTCTAAGATCTATATTTAAAGCGCGCACACCTCAACTTCTGAGAATCCTACGGGCTTTGGGTTTAGGGTTTAGAGCCACCCTGAGCCCCACAGAAGCCATTGTCTAAACTCCTTAATGGGCGTTATAAAGGGGATTATATAGGGAAGTATCATAGCGGCTATTCAGGCGGATACGAGGAGTTTAGACTATGGCACATATAATACCGTAAATCCCAGGACCTAAGCCTAAGCCCTAAACGCTTGAGCCTTTGACTCCCAAGACTATATAAGCCCTGTGAACCCTTATCCCCTAAACCCCTAAACCATTGAACCCTAAAGCAAGTATACCCCACAAGCCCTGTTAACCCTTGCTTCTTTTCCTAAATCTTGGGCCCTAAACCCTCAGCCCAAAACCCTGAACCCTAAACTCCTAAACCACTAAACCCCTAAACCAGAAGTCCCTAAACCCTCAACCCTAAGTCCCTCAACCCCAAGCCTCCCCGGGCAGGTAACACCAGGTGGCCTGACCGTACTCACAGGATTCCCATCCCGAACCGCAGAGGCCATTTACATAGGCTTTAGGGTGTTTAGGAGTGTAGTGTTTAGGGTTTTAGGGTTTAAGGGTGTACGGTCTAGCGTTTAAGGGTTTTAGGGTTTAGGTTTTACGGGTTTAGCATTTAAGGGTTTAGGGTTTTAGGGTTTAAGGGTTTTGGGTTTAAGGGTTTAAGGGGTTTAGGTTTTAGGGTTTAGGGTTAAAGGTTTAGGGCTTGGGTTTTGGGGTTTTAGGTTTAGAGCTTTGGGTTCAGCATCTAAACCAGGGATTCCTTGCGAGGGCAGCTATCTCAAGTCGTGGAAATCTCCCGCCCACCCATTAGGGCCCGAAACACTAAAAAAAGATATGAACCTCAGCAGACTTCAACGAACCCCACACAGAACCCACCCTAAACATCGAAGCTGTTAGCTTTCCAGTCAACCCAAAAACGAGACTTTTAAAAAGACAACAATCTACAGATTGAAGCGTGTGTTTTCACGAAACAAGTTCTTTTGGGTATATCGCCTGGAGTCTTAGGGTTTTGTCTGCTGATGCACTCTTCGCAGTTCCCCGCCCCACCCTAGATGATGCAAACACTACATGAGCCATAATCTAAACAAAAAGGGGTATTATAGGGGATTATGTAGGGGACTACTATCGGGGTTCTTAAGGGGGATACTAGGAGTTTAGACTATAGCTCACATCCCGAATCTAGAGCGTAGGGCTGTGAGCAGCCGGGGCTTTCTTCAGCACTGCTGGCCTTGTAACCCATAAGCATTTAAGCCATAATGCGGTAGAGAGGTTCAGGGTTCGTCCGCTTGTACTCATATTGTGGAGGCTTTCATGATTGGCAAGTGTCCATTTATATACAAATACAAACGGTTTCGGGTTTAGGTATGGAAAGCAAAATGGAAGAAGAAGAAGAAGACAAAGTAGTAGTCCAACCTGGAAGAAGAAGCAATCCCTGCATACGAATATTCAGCAGCCCCGAGAGAAGGTTTGATACGGCTAGATATGGGAATGGAGAAGAAGCTGGCAAGTGCTAGTTATATCATGTAGCGTTTAGGGTTTAGGGACATCCCCCACCCCAATACAAATCGTTTCCCCAGGGCTTAGCAGTCGGGTTTTAGGCGCTCGAGGGCTTGAAAGGTTCAGGGGTTAGTGGTGTCAAGTTCGAGAATTTCCTCGGTGTTAGGGACTTAGGTTTATTGTTTAAGCGTGGGAATTTAATGATTAGGTAGCTTACGCTTGGTTGATTTCAGCTGTATGGAAATTTCAAGTGGCTAGGTTCCCCCCACATAAGCCTTATGTAAGGGCACACACCTGGTAACTACCCACTTGCAAACCCTAAGCCCTAAATAAGTTTGTCTCGTATGCCTTCAACCCAGGTACATATATAGTACATACTTGGGTTCAGGGCTTAGGGTGAGTAATTATTTGGGAGTCCCTTGGGCCCTAAGTATAGAATCACCACAGAGCTACATGGAAAGTTTTGGTTTCTTATGATTCGGAGGCTGACAGGGGAACGTTCAGAATCAACAAACATAGGGTTGAGGGTACAGGGTTTACGGTTTAGGTCTAGGAGTTTAGAGTATTTCTAGTCAAGTTGTAAACGCTAGTACTCCTGATTTGGTTAATTGCACACATCTATCGCCTCGAGCTTTCTGCCACTCGCTTGTACAGGTCAGCGACGACCACCTGAACCCCAAAAGTATGTAGAATAATGGCCTTTTGGGCTATATTAATGGGTTTGGGGCTATTATTTCCTACCTTTGGGCTTCAGGCAGTGTTTTTTCAAGGGCAGGTATGCAATGCCGATGCAGCTGCATCTGTAGATGCTGCTGTTTCCTCTTGCGCAATACTTCCCGTTCCTGTTCTAGTGCGTGCCCGTAGTTCGTTAGTTACCATGACTCGTCGTATCCTTTTTGTTATGCTGATGCTTGGAGCTGCAGCATCGAATGCAAGAATACAAGTGCGGCTATTGTCATTTTAAGCGGCAAAAACCCAAAACACGGATCATTCTTATGGCCAAAACCAATATCAGAGGGCGGGTGTGCAGGGCAGAAATTCCTCCGTTTCTTAAGCTCTGAAAAACTTTTAAAGCCCTTTAAGCCCTGTGACCCTGAGCCCTCTCAACCCCCCCCCCAAGCAAACGCCGGAACAACTAAACCCGAGGCCCTTAAAAGCCAACCCTCCCAAAAGCCCTGAACCCTCCGTAACCCAAATGCCTAAGCCCCTATATTCTACAAATCCCTGAGCCCTCAAACAAAGCTCTTTTGCTAGCAAATGCTAGCAGCCTCCCTGCCCCCAAGAATAAATACTCCCCTCATTATACACAGGTACGATCATGGGACTTGATTGGAGAGTGCGTTGAATTACTATGATATTAAACCCTAAGCCCAAATTGTATACAGTAGTTTCAAAGTCCTTTTCCATTCCCCTACATACCCCTTTACATAGGCACTTTGGACGGCGGGGGCTGTTTTGAGCCGTGAGCCCGGCACCTTGAATTGAGCTTCGAAGCCTAAACCCCAAAGCCTAAAGCCTTAAACCCTAAGCTCCAAAGCCATCAGCCCCAACCTGAAACCACACACCCTAAACCCCTTTGAGGAGTTTAGACCCCTAAACCCTAAACCCTAGGCCCTGAACCCTAAACCCTAAACCCTAAACCTTAAACCCTAAACCCTAAACTGAACCCCAAACCCCAAATAGTCATGGACCGGATTACCATGGCTATGGAGGCCGCCCTGATGGAGGACCGGCAGCCTGGTGCTTCGGTCGCAAAGCTGTAGCTTTTGGCCCTACGTAAGTTTGGTTTGGGGTTTAGGGTTTAGGGATTGGGGTTTAGGGTTTAGGGTGTAGGATTTAGGGTTTAGGGTTCAGGGCTTAGCTATGTTGGGTAAAATTGAGACTTCATAATTAGTGAATTATGAGGGTTATAGTCCCCCTTAAGTAATTGCATATGGACTTCCCCAAAATAGGTCTTAGGGTTTAGGTATATTGGGGCACATAGAGATGGTATAGGGATTATTAGGGTTTTAGTCCTAGTCCCACTTGAGTCGGTAGAATATGGAATGCCCCAAAACCACAATGAGATCCCCATATACGCCATAGAGGGACTATAGAAGCGGTTATATGGGCCATATAGGGTTTAGGGTTCAGGTATAGTCTAAGCTCCTTAAGAGGGGTTATCTAGGGGATCAATTTCAGGGCTGATTAAGGGGGATACTAGAAGTTTAGACCCTCAACCCTAAGCCCTATACTATAGCTTATATAGCGGGTCTGTATGATTCGAAGGGGATAATGCAGAATAATCTGGGAAATGAAATATGCAGTTTAGGGTTCCGGATTTAGGGTTTAGGATTTAAGGTTAGGGTGTAGGATTTAGGATTCAGGGTTTAGGAGTACGGGTTGAGGGCTGCATTAATGGTTATCAAACGCGTGGAGGAAAGGAAAAGACAATGGAAACCACCATAGCATTTACGCTTCAGGGTTTACGGTGATGAGTAGAAAATTGAGGTCGGATTCGTTTGCTAGCCCTTACACAGCTTCTGTAATGCAAATAAGTGTCTCCATATTCTTTTCCAGACCATTACATATCCCTAAACCCTAAACCCTAAAGCCCTATTTGAGCCACTATGTTGCGGGTCTTGGGGCGCAGGGCTAAGTGTATTGGGCTTTCGTCATACTAAGAGCCGAAGGATTCCCCTAAACCCTAAACCCTAAACCTTAAACCCTAAGCCCTAAACCCTAAACCCTAAACCGGGACGCATGAATCCCCAGAACTTCCGATTTGTTTCGGGATTTTCGGTGGTACACCGTCTAGGGCTTAGGGGTTTAGGGTTTAGGGTTCAGTGTCTATAAGGGTTTATGGGTTTAGGGGTTAGGGTTTAGGGGCTTAGGTTTGGAGGGTCACCACTTTGACTTGACTTCAGAGGGTGTGGCCTTAGTAACATGGATATGTGGCGAACGGCTCTGACTCAACTAAGCTCCCAAAAGCCACCCAAAACCCAAGGCCTGAACCCCCCCCAAGGCTGAAACTCAATAATGTAGACCCATGATTAATAAACCCTCTCCTTTTAAGGGCCTAAATCAGGATCCCTAGTATAATCCCTTTTAAGGGGATGGGTTTCATTAATCAGGGGTCTGGGTTACCCAGAACACCTGTAGGCATAACAGCGAAGACGCTCATAAACAATGCCTTTATGTCTTTCTACTACTGCGCATAAGGATGAAAAGAAACAAATGATAAAACCCATAAAGATAGTAGCATAACAAATAAGTATAGTATTACTACTACTAAGAATTGCGACAATCATCACTAGGAAGAATAATACTCTACTACCACTCCTAGGAATACGAGTGCTCATATTAATATTAAGGACGAACCCTTAAAACCCTAAACCCCTAAAGCAGAAACCCTAAACCCTAAACCCTAAAACCCTAAACCCTAAAAACTTAAAACCCTACACCCTAAAAACCCTAAACCTTCAACCCTAAACATCCCTAAAACCCTAAGCCCTAAATAATTGTCACAGCTCAGGCTACGGGATGCCAATGGCCATGGGCCCTGGCTATCCTCCGATGATGGCGGCCCCTGTGCAAATGGGCCCCCCACCCTCACAGCAGAGTGGGGGCTCTTCCCAAACTCCACAGGCCATGTTAGGGTTTATGGTTTTAGGACTTACGGTTTTAGGGCTTAGGGTTTAGGGTTTAGGATTTTGGGTATAGGGTCTAGGGTTAAGGGAGGGTATGATGATGGTATAAAAGCTTCTGGGCTTTGGGCTGCGGTTTTAACCCTAGCCCCAAGGAATACTTAGGGATCGTGAGGACATCATGGGCATTCCTGTTTAGTTCTTACCGGACCCCTCTGGTTCTTTAGATTCTAGTCTAGGGTTTAGGGTGTAGGTTTAGGGTTCAGGGTTTAGATTCAGGATTTAGGGTTTATTTATTCCGGTCTAGGGTTTCGGATTTTTCCCTAAGCCGCGCATCAGTACGTCAGGTCTGGGATGCTACTACAGAGCTACACTAAAACTGGCTTGGGGTCGGAGTCCACGAATTATAGCTTCAAGTGGTTTAGGATGTAGGGTTTAGGATGTAGGGTTTAGGATGTAGGGTTTAGGGTTTGGGGTTTAGGGTTTTGGGTTTTGGGTTAAGGGTTTGGGGTTCAGGGTTTAGGGTTTAGGTGTAGACACTTCACGGAGATTTATCAAAGGGGCTTTATGGGGGGTAGGCCAATGGCAAAGAACATGGAACTTGCAGGGGTTCTAAATGGTGTCCTTCAGGGCAAACAAAATTGAACTGATAGGCGTCATGTAGGGTTAGAATTGCGGAAAAGAACGTAGAAACTGAAACTACTGCCTGAACCCTAAACCCCAAGCCCTAGACCCTAAACTCTAAGATATCCGTAGTGTTTAAGGTTCTAAGATCACCACCAGTGGCCCAAGCCACGCAGCACTTGCAACAAGGACAGTCAAGACTCCCAGGTTCAGGGGTTTAGGGTTTATGGTTCGGAATTAGGGATTGAGGGTTCAGGGATTGGGTTCATGGATTTAGGGTTCAAGGCTAGGATTTAGGGTTTAGGGATTTAGGGGTTTAGGGTTCAGGGATTTTGGGTTCAGGGGTTTTGGGTTCAGGGGTTTGGGGTTAAGGGGTTTGGGGTCACGGATTTAGGGTTTAGGGTCCAGGGATTAGGGCAGTTTAGAGTTTAGGGTTCAGGCATTCATTCTGCGGAGTCTTTGCCATTGCAGGCGTTGGGCGGCCTCCGCGAGTATGACATGACGCTTCGGGGACTGCGAGTTTAGGGTCTACCTGGACCCTCCACTGTAGTTCCTTTTCGGGTGTGTTATGGCTTTTGGGTTAGGACTCTTATTGGGACTACCAAAAAGGTACGACATTGGAGCGTCTAGGTGGGGTTTAGGGATTTCGGGTTAGGGTTTTGTTTGGGTTTAGGGCGTGCTTCAAATAGACCTCAACATCATATTGGTAACTCTACATGTGAGCTATCGTCTAAACTCCTAAGAGGGAATTACCCAGACCCCCCAAAGGATCCAAAAAATGGAATCCCCCCGATATGAACCCATTACTACATTGGGGAAACTAGGGGATTAGTTCCATTTTTTGGATCCTTTAGTAGGGGGTCTGGGTATATAGGGGGTTATATAGTGGAGTAGTAATGATATTCTGAAGGTGATACTTTGGGTCATTCCCCCTCCCAGTAACTGTCCTCAAAGGGGCCTTATTAAGGGGGTTCTTATAACTCCAATAACCCATTGTGGTAACAGTTATTGTAAGGGGGAATGACCCAAGTGATGCTAGGAGATAAGACTATGGTCCGTTTTGGTAGCTGGTCAGGCTACCTAACCCCGACCCAAAGCCTTTTCTTTTGTTCGCAGCTTGAGGTAAACTCCCCTAAGCCCGAAACCCTAAGCCGTAAACCCTAAACCCTAGAAATCCGGAGGTAGTTGCAGAGATCTAATGCCCGAAGCCCTCCGCGGGTGAATTAGGATGTTCTGGGCTCGTCATGATGATCATGATTTGGGGGTTTCCTAAAATTAGGGGTACCCTTTTGGGGGTCCCTATAATAAGGACTGTCGTTTTGGGGGTCTATATTGGGGTCCCCCTATTTTGGGAAGCTACCATATCAGCCCTAAACTTCAAGCCCTTAATCCTTAAAATACAAGCTTGATATATCCCGTTTATGGAAGGGGGGTTTTATCAACCAGGCGAGGTGATTAGTGCTTGTGACCTGAAGCCCCTAAGCCCTAAATCTTAAACCCTAAACCATATGGCAGGTTCTGCATCTTTGGTACTGTACATCTATAGGCATAATGGAAAAGAACGTGGAAACTGATTCTATTTCCGGTTGAGTGTTTAGGTTTAGGGTTCTGGGTTTAGGGGTCTAGTTGCTATAGATTCCCGACCAGCAGACATCCCTTTTTAAATGAATGGTGTAACCTCCCTGTTGCCCTTCTACCCAAGTGACGCGGCTCCCAGTGTTTCCTGACATTGCACACTGCTGCTGCCGCCACTACTACTGCTACTGATGTTCATACCCAACCCAAAAATTTTAAACCCTAAGCCCTCAACCCTAGACCCCTAAACCCCGCTAGCCTCAACCCTAAACCCCAATCCCTAACTAAAACCCTGATTTCCTAAACCTTCAACCCTGCACCCTAAACCCCCAACCCAGAACCCCAATCCCTAAAGCCCTCAATCCTAAACCCTCAACCCTAATCCCTAAACCCTAAACCCTAAACCCCTGAACCCAAATCTCTAAACCCCAAACCCCTAAACCCTGAACCATTAGTAAGGCCTTATCAAGCCCTATATAGTCCTCATTAGCTCATTAAAGCCTGGGGGGGGAGGGTACCCTAAACCCTAAACCCTCTCTACCTATATATATTCAAACCTTAATGGTCGTTGCTCCCGTTTGAGACTTTACGGGCTTAGGTTTTAGGTTTTAGGTTTTAGGATTTAGGATTTAGGGTTTAGCTTTTGGGTTTTAGCTTTTAGCTTTTAGGTTTTAGCTTTTTTTAGGTTTTAGGATTTAGGATTTAGGATTTAGGGTTTAGGATTTAGGGTTTGGGCCCCTGAAGGCCACTGGAGGTCCCTGCAGGCCCTGGATTCGAGGCAGCAGGCCCTTGGGAGGGTCCTGGAGCCTGCTGCAGATGTTTGGGGAGGCTTTTGGAGGCCTGGACCAGGCTCTGAAGGCCGCTCAAGGCCCGAGGCTTTGGGCCCGAGGGCCCCTGGAGGCCAGAGGCTATGGGGTTTTGGAGGCCCTAAAATCTTGAAGGTTCCTGGGGGCCCTGGAGGCGCCCGGAGGCCCGTGGAGGGTTCAAGAAGACGGTAATTAAGTT
>CAJNIZ010037247.1:0-18084 GCA_905231905.1 Symbiodinium pilosum
GACACAGCGGAGGTTCTTTTACGCACAAACAGGAAAACGAAAGAGAGCAGTTGCTAGATTAGGGCTACAACTTCATGTAGAGCCTGGGACTACTATACAAATGCTGTGTAAAACTGCCCAAGGACTCACACATGTTCCTAGAGTAGCCAAACAGCAATGGGAAAAAGCATGTACATGCATGACTGTGGAAAACATGACTGCTCAGGACAAGTACATTTCAGTAGTATACATTATAGTATAATAAGGTACATTATAGTATAATAGGGTATACTTTATAGTATAATAGGGTATACATTATAGTATAATAAGGTACATTATAGTATCATCGGGTTACATTGGGGTAGTATTGGGGTTATACAGGGGCTATATAGGGATACTGGAAAATGGAAATTGCCATAATGGTTATGGCTCCCTTGAAGCAGGGTGGAAATTGCAAAGAAGCAAAGCCTTTGGACTCATTTGCCTTCCTGGCGTCTCAACGCAGGCCGAGAACCTGGTGATGTCCGCCCCTAGTTCGCACTGGTTCGAAATTCTTACAAGCCAGCGCATCTATATTCTAGTATATTATAGTACAGTCTGATCTAGCGTAGTATATTACAGTATAGTATAGTATAGTATATAATAGCAAATTATTCGCCAACGCGCTGTACAGGCTGAGGGCCACATCAAGCACTGTGAGACTGTTGAGCCTGACAGCTTCAACTTCCTCACGCTGCTTCGAACAGAGCTTGGGCCCCAGAGAGCAGTTGCAACGGTTGGAGCTTGGCACCAGAAGGCAATGTCCAGTATGAAACCACTTTACCCAGGTGGCCGATCTGGTGGCTGATGCACGGCGTCTTGTCATACCTGTTTCCATGGCAGGCGAATGGGGGATCTCTAGATAGGTGCTGTGCCAAGACACTCAGATTCAGAGCTCCTCGTAGGGTCTGATGGCCCTGAAAGGCCATGTGACATGTCCTATTTTGGCAGATGGGCAGGGCACAGTTCGTCCGGATGCAGCGAGCCCTCAGCTCG
This sequence comes from Symbiodinium pilosum, assembly GCA_905231905.1. Taxonomy (NCBI): domain Eukaryota; class Dinophyceae; order Suessiales; family Symbiodiniaceae; genus Symbiodinium; species Symbiodinium pilosum. The sequence goes on from CAJNIZ010037247.1 coordinate 1,015, forward strand.
GCTTAGCGGACATGCCGAGCCGGCCTGTTGTTTCAAGAGCAAGAGAGGATAATTTCAGGGTACTTGCTTCTGTTTTCTGAGCTCGCAGTCTTTTGTAAATTAAGGGGCATGCTTCCTAACGAGCACCGATGAGAACTGTACGCGCCGGATAGTAGGTTATCAGAAAGCATCAAGTCAATTTAGTTATCCCGGCGGCAGCTTGAATGGATGGGTTCCGAAACCCCAGATCTACCGGTAGGTTCAATCTTGCATCAAGATGGGATGCGCTTCTCCCAGTTTGTCCATCCGTAATGTAGACCCCTGATTAATGAGCCCCTCCCCTTAATGGGGATCATAACAGGAATCCTGATATTAAGGGCCGATTATCATGTAATATACTATCATATACCATAACATATTAGAATATACTATATACTATAATTTACTATAATAGGGATCCTAATATTAAGGCCCTTAAATAAATGGAACGGATTTATTAATCAGGGGTCTACATTTTGCCTCTGCCAGGTTGCCGAAGATAGAAGTGCCGGCTCCTGCGGATGTGCGCCCGCCAAAGCCAGGCACAGCTGAGATAGCCCTTAAAGTGAGGGGGGCTCCTGAAATTAAGGGTGCCCTTCTCAGGGTTCCCCTAAAGAGGAGTATAGCATTTTGGGGGTCTACATTGGGGCCCCCCTATTTATGGAAACTACCAAATCTCACCTCAAACCTACAGGCCCTACATGCCTTGATTTCGTTTCTGGCTTGAGGACCCAAGCCGACTTCGGTGCCTCCCAAAGCAGAGACGCCGCCCTCTGGCTCAGCATTCTCTCACTGCCGATTTGAAAGAGTGCTGCGGGAACCGTAAACCCTAAACCCTAAAAGCCCTAAATCCTATACTACAGACCCAAAACCCTATAAACCCTAAACCCTGAACCCTGAACCCTATAGACCCTAAACCCTACAAACCCTAAAGACCCAAAACCCTAAAGACCCTAAAACCCTAAACCCATTTGAAAGCATCCTTTGGGAGCACCCCAAATTTTGAGCTTCAGGCAGTGCTGGGGCCTGGAACATGGCCTGCCCAGTCTTTGCACCATCCCAAAGGCCTGACCTGGCTTGCTTGTGCCTCTTAGAGGAAAGTATTATAGTAAACTATAGTAGACCATAGTATATAGTATATTATGATATGCTACAGTATACTGTAGCATACTTTATATAGCATACTATAGTTTACTAGTGTGTTATAGTCTACTATAGTATACTATACTAGTAGTATATTATACTACTGTGGTGGTGTTGTGGGCTGAAGCCCTTGTGGTTTTGAGAGGACGTGTTTGTGCAGTATGACGGAGCTGTGTACCTCGTGGATACGCCACGGCTGGAGAAGCAAGGCAGGCTTGCTGCCGGCTAGCTGAAGGGGTAAGGTAGGGCTGTAAGTATATGTGGGCAGCAGACGAAATGGAGAGCCCCCGGCTGATCTCAGGGATCTGGTGGGAGGATGCAGATGCAAAGCTTCTTTGCAGTTGTCAGATGTGCATTTCAAAAGAACTGCGCCAGCTACTGTACTGATCCAAGATCAGTTGCTGCAAAATCGGACTTGCCGTTGACTAGTTTTTAGTGTGGTCTCAGACAGGCATGCGCAGCGACTCGCTTCTGCAACTTGGCCGCGAATGGGTTCCAAGGCTTACACCTGCAGCGTAGCACATTTGCGATGTAGGAAGCTTGCACAGCAGCAACCATGGAAGCAAAGATGTTGCCACTAGTTAGAGTCTTAGAACGGTTGAATGTTCAGTCTGTCCACAGCCGGGGACTGCTCATAAAGATTATCGTCTTTTTCATTTTTGCGGATCTAACTCTGGTCAGTGCCCGATGTTGAGGGAGAACACAGGGTGACCGAGAGCACAGGACCCCTTTGTCTCCCTATCCGCGTAGGCCGCCCCGGGCATTGCTGCAGCGGAAAGTATGTTCCTCCCCCCATGCGCAACAGGAACCAGACACATGAGGCTGGATGGGGTGCTCAAGGAATTTTACGGGACAAAAATGAGGCCCTGGAAGACTCAGCAAACTGATGTGCTGAGCAGGCCTGCGACGGACAATCTAATTGTGGACATCAAAGACGTGCAAGAGTGTCCGGAAGGTTGCCGTCTTGCGACAGTGGCCTTCTACACGTGCTTTGTTTCGGGTCCACATGACACCATTCTTCCAAATCGGGCCGCATTGCCTACTGCATCATCCTGATGGGGCAGCACAAAGTTTCATCGAGCTCTTTGCGAGCAGCAGCCTCTCCGCGTCAGAAGGAGGATCGCGCGTTGCTGCCAAAACGCTCTGTTGCCCCGCAGCCTGGCACTGGGCAGCGGAGATGGGTAACAAGACATGTCAACTTAATGTCATGTTGGGATTGCCCACTATCTGCGTGTGCAGTGTTGCAGCCTGCAGATGCAATTCTGATAGTGTCAAACAAGTCTGACACCTGAATCATAAAGCCAGCAGCTCCACACCATGGAGAAGTGTTTTGAATTCCCTTGCTGCGGAGAATCGTGCAGGATAAGAGGCCCAAAGGTTTATAGGATGTCGGCTTAAAGCCTGAAGGGTGGATCACATGGGACCTTTTCCAATGAATTGCAGGGCACTCCAGAAAACTGCATATTAGGCGGGCGAGATGCGTGTCGATTTTCCAAGCCATGTACGCAGCCACGGTTTTGGAGTTAGCTGGCTGGTGGCTCGAGCATGCATCAGACTTTTGGTTTGTCATTTTAAGTTGCAGGCGGCGTTCCAAACCCTGGCATTGAATTAAACATGATGCGGATTCATTTCAACGACTTGGCAGCTTTCAGACCTTGGATTGAAAGTTTGCAGTCTTGAATCCCGGGTCGTGAGGCGTTCAGGTGTATGCTGTACTCGGGTGCGCATGATGACCCCAAGCACACAGAATCGGAACAAGGACGGCAAACGGTGACCCGCGATATGAAGACGTGCATGAAATGGGTGCGCAACAAAAAATTGTGGCATTGCGTTTTCGCAGAACCGACCATTTAGTCTGGAAGATTTTCATTTGGGTGGTTGTCAAAATTATGGTCCCTTCTTGGGTACCCTAAATATTAGGTGCCGTATTATACTAGGGATCCCAAAAGGGACCATAATTTTGACAATCACCCATATGGCCCATTTATTGAGGTTTCTACTTTCTTTTCCATTATCCCTGTCTATACATCCCTATATCATAACCCTATATATTATACCCTATATACCCTAACCCTAAACCCCATTTTTTGAGGCAGCTCTTCAGGGATGGACGCCCAGTCCGGCGACAAGCGGCTGCCGCATCGCTCTGTCGGGTGCAGCTTCCAAACCCGGAGGACGAGACATCATTATTTCCAATAATTCCTTGGATTGATACTATAATGAAATTACTATTTCTGATAATTCCTTAGGGTTATACTATAATGAAAATCATTATTTCTAATAATTCCTTAGGGTTATACCATAATTTCCAATAGTTCCTTGGGTTATACTATAATATGTTCAGATCCAGAACTTCTGAAAGTTCGATGCCTTGACCGGTGCGAGCATGTTGTCAGATGTAAGCTGTCATCCCATTTGCATTCAGTGCCAGGAGAGCCACAGCGTTTCAGAACTGCGGATCTTTGGCCGCAGGCTCCTGGCGGTGCAGGCCCAGAACTGCGGGTGGCCGATTCCCAAAAATTCCGCGGTCATGCGGGTCCGCCAATTTGAGGGGATAAGCGATGTCTGAAAGAACCCTTAGAGTTTTGGCAAGTCACGGCTAGTTTAGAGCAGGAAGATATAGGACAACCAATTCTTGCCATGAGCAAGCTCTTGCTTCAGGACCCAGACCTGCAGAGTGCGGCCTATTCAGTGAGGTCCACAGTTGCCGCGACCAATGATTTGTCCTGGGCTGGCTTGGTAGGCTTGTGCTTTAACACAGAAGGCCGTTCTGCACGGGGGCTAGCGGATCTTATGCGACCATTCGGCTAGAATGACTTGTGCTCACCAACACATCACCTATGTGGTTGTCATACATTGGTGCATGTCACGTGGCAGCAAGCAGCCAGAGTCACCAAACAGTTCCGCAAACCTAGAACCAGTGGACTTGGTAAGGCTAGCTGGGCGCCCCCGAGCGTGGGTCTCTATGTGGAGGCCAGTTCTTCAAGATCTCCGTTACAAGCACTTTCTTGTTCTTTTGCTCCATTCAAAATGCAGGGAACGTCTGCAAATGATCCCTACAATGCTGAGCTCTGAGCATCAGATCGGTATGCCTAGGTTCTGATATTTTTTCAGCCGCTGAGCTTTGAGGTAGTGGTGTGGATGTTTACTCACCTACACACCTACCAACCGAAGCCCGTCAATCTGTCCAGTTTAAGGCGGAGTGGCTGCAAGCCTACATCACCGCATTCGCTAGGCCTGGACTTGTGACAAGAAAGCAAGAGATGACAGATGACAAGTTGTCTGAGAAACAGTGTGCGATGGTGTGGGTGCATTCAACAGCTTCCAAAATCTGTGAGGTTGGGACTGGATCCACATATCATCTCGAAGACTGAGGCAAGGTCCTGGGAGGCATTGGGATCGGGATGCGCTCTCCATCTGTTGAATAGCCCAGGAGGCGCGCGCGGGAGGACTATACTTCTGGCGCATCAACCAGATGTTCGGAGGCCGCTTGGCACGTGTAACGGGGAAGCCTCCTTATTCCAGTTTGAGACCGCGCACTCTTATGGCAACTCAGAGTTCATCCCAGGTCTGCATTTTTCCATGGTATCCGTATACCTAACACTGTAGCATAATACATACCCAAAACCCCAACCCTCACTCGAATCCTTCTAGCCAGGCTGGTCCACAACAAAACCTCCCCAGCCGCAAACCCCGTTTAGCCTTTGAGTAAGATAGCTTGAAGCTGAAAACGTGAATTGTGGAGTGCGGAGGCTCCAGGGCCACCACAAAAACCCGCCGGTTGCAGGTGCTTCAATCCAACCACCAGCCCCAATGCTCAAACATGCTCAAGTGCTACGATCCTCACGTGCTCACCATTTCCAGGGCCTTATCGACCTAGCCCAGTTCCTTGATGCTACTTGTTCGCTTTGCTCACGTTCTTTTGCTAGAGCCACCACTTTGGAGTTGACAGGCCTGAACAGGAAAAATTATAGGAAAAACATGCTTGTGATCAGCTTGTGCCTCAATTGTGGCTCCCAGTTGTACTGCAACATACTGCAACCATCTTTGGAATTGTCTTTGCCGGATAGCAGAATGGCATGACGGGCTTTTGTGGGTGAAGACTTGTGCAAGGACTGTGAAAAAGTCTGAAAGCTACATGGTAGTTTCCCCAAATAGGGGGATCCCAATATAGACCCCCAAATACTATCATCCTTATAGTGGGGACTCCCAAAACAGTACACCTAATCTTGGGAAGCTCTAAACCCTATAAATCCCTACAATAATACCCCTATATAACCACTGTAAGGCCCTTTTTATGGTAGTCCCTAATTTTGTGATTTTTCCTCTCGTAGCGCAAGGCGGACGCCTCGCTGGGGCTCCGGGTGTGGGCCTTGCTGTAGCACAGCACCTGGAAGCTCGAGGCCCAGATTTTGCGGCGCACCCTGGGATTACACGCGGTTTAGGGTTTAGGATGGTTTAGGGTTTAAGCATACAAGTGCTCACATTGTGGAGTCTTCTTGTGACTGTCTTTTTCTGCGGCCGTCCTGTGAACGATCCAACGCTTTCGCAAATGATCATAGGATTCAGGGGAAGATTTGAAGGCAAAGATGCGCTGTTGTTTGTTTGACTTTCATGAGATGCAGAAAATATATTCACTATTTTAATGTGGTAGTTTCCATGTTCTTTTCCATTATCCCTCTACAGCCCCCATATATTCCCTACTATAATGTAGTCCCTGCCGTAGTCATAGTCCCCTTGAAGTAGATAGAATATAGCTTCGGGGTATATTATAATAAGATCCCCACATACACCATATTCTATCTACTTCCGGGGGACTGTATGCATGACCGTCTTTGCGACCAAGGCCCTTACACAACGAGGTGCAGCACCGTGGCCCAGACCGGAGACGATGCAGTCAGCAGCCTACAAAGGTAGTTCCCAAAGTTAGGGTTAAGGGGTTTAGGGGTGTAGGGTGTAAGGGTTTAGGGGCTTGGAGTGTAAGGGTTTGGGGGTTTAGAGTTTGCGTAGTTCCCAAAATTGGGCTCCCATTTTGGTATTCTTTATAGATATTGGTGCCGTAATATAATCCATAATGACTAGAAGGGGCTCATCATTTTGAGAACCATCCACAAGGTATTTGCAAGGAGCATGCGCAGCTCCAAGTCCAAGTCTGGGGCGCCCTCCAAGGTTTGAAGCCACACATTGGCTTGTTCTTTTTCAGTGATGACTGTCTTATTTCATTGTTAGCCGCTGCTAGCGTGCCAAGGTTGTACCAGGACAAGATCGCCCTTCGTGAGCTCTTTGCCAGGCTTCGCTGGGACTCCTTTCCCGAGCAAGTCTCCTGAAGACTGCCCTTCAGAGGAACTGCAAGTCTCATGTCTCCGAAATCAGCATGGGCAGAGGGCAACATGTGGTAAGATGTGGCAAGGGTCGGCGTCCCGTCGCCCAAGAGCTGGGTGATTGAAACGCTCGCTGACCTGGAGAAGCTTCTGCGACTTAGTTGCGCATGAGGACTCTCGCTCTTAATGCCTCACGCTTTGAAGCGGCGCTTGATAAGCCGTGCATGCTAATCTGAGGCAAGAGGGCCAGCTGAAGGACTCGGACTTCCCCCTGGTCCACAGCTTGGTGTGCAGGGTGCCAATGGTCAAGTGATTCCGGTGCCAGTCAGGAGGTCTGAAGGCAGTGCGATTGCTTCCATGGAGTGGAGTCTACTATTATCCTTGTTTCGGCATCCAGCGCAAGGCGCAAGTGCTGCATAGCGGTTTTGTGTTTGGATGAACCACCCACAAAGCAGTCTAATAATCTGGAGCCGCCATGCAAGCATCTTTTGGCAGCAAGCCTCATGGGTTGCTATCTGCTATCACTCGAAGGTCCTGAAGCATCCTTATGCTGCCTCCAGCCGCGGCATGAGGCACTGGCTGCTTCATTTGTTTCTGAAGGATATGGATTGTGCAGGTCGCAGAATGAAAGCTGGTTGAAAGACTGAACAAGCCTTGTTGCCAAGAAGCCATCCCAAGCCCGTGCAGGTCCTGTTCCTCGATGGCAGAGGCTTCCAATGTAGTCTCGCAGTGGCTGCAAGAACACCAAGTGTCGGCGTCCCAAAGATGTTGCTGCCAGCACCACGTTTCCAGCATGCAATTCTCACAACTGTGCCTTGGTGTTTTGGGCAGATCTCGCATTGCTCAAACTTGTCCAGCGAAACATCATGGGCTGCTGCAAGAATGTGCCAGAGGCCTTGCCTGCTCCAGCGCCGTCTGGCAATTTCGCGGGATATGCGCGTGACTTATGCCGGCGCCTTCGAAGCCCTGGACACGACGGGGCAGAAGGCATAGATAAGTGGACATCGTCCTCACGACTTGAGGGGACTCTGCACGTTACAGTCTGTCTCAGTCAGGAACGTCAGTGATGATTCCAAATTCTTGGTATGATATGATATGAGATGATATGATATGATATGGTATGATATGATATGATGTCATCTGATGACGACGAGGTCGGTGGCGAAATCATACAAGGCTACTGGCGAGTGAAGGCCTTGTCGACTGAAACTACCACCATGGCTTCTTTCAAATGTCATGTAGAAACTTGATTAGGGATCCCCAAATCCTGTCTCCCCTACAACCGGGTCCCTCCAAAGGGTACACTGCCTTGGAGTACGGCGCCCATTGAGTGTTTGCCCTTTTGGAGCCTAAGAGGCTGACTCTCGGGACCTGAGCAGCGGCTCGGCTGCCGGCTCACGCCTGGACTTTGCCATCCCGCGGGAAGCGCTGGACCCTTAAACGCAGGGTGGCGCTGAAGATTAGATGACCTACAGTCTTAACTCCTTAAAAGGGGTTATATCCGGGATTACGCTATGGCTCATGTCCTGGCAAGACTTGGAATAACACTGCAATCAGGATCGCACCTTTTGTCAGAAGCTTCGCGCAAGCAACAGGCTGGATCCTGTGTTTGAATCTTGCAGCAACAATCCTTTTCAAGGAGATTTCATAGTGCTTTGTAGGCTTTGAGCGCATCATACCTCATGCGGAGCATGATATACAGTGTGGGGTAAGTTTCCGTATCTTCTGACAGGCCTGGAGCCTTTCGCAGTGCTGGCTCTGATCTTGACAGGCATCGACATCGGTGGAATGGATATCGCCTTCCCAGAAGGGAGCTCAGAATCTGAAGGCCAAACCCTAAACCCTAAACCCATCCCTATAACCGGCTTTAAAGGGGTTGAAGCCCTGAAACAACAGAGCTCAGAATCTGAAGGCAAGAATGCTTGGCTTTCATGACGTCATGCATGGCACCATAATGGCGCGAGGTGCGTTTCAATCAAGTTGAAAGAACCACCGAGCAATCTTGGAATTCAACTCAAGAAAAGCAAGGGCCCAGCTTATCTCTACAGATTAGGGTCGCAGGTTCAAGGTCAGACCATGTCAGACCTTTACCATGCCTCAAACCAATGGCATGTGGCAAAGGGCTCAGGGCTTAGCCCTCACCCTGCTAGGCTCGTGAATTTTGTTTGAACAGCCAAAGGGGCAACTGCGGCTGTCACGGCTTGGTTGTCTCTGATCATCAATTTGCTGCGAGTGCTTGCAGCCACATGCAGAGCAATGGTAGGATGTTCATGGCCCCTCAGAGCAACACACCTTGCTGTTGCGTATTTGGTGCTTCAGGGCCGGTGGTCTTCGAAGTGTCGCCGATCTTCGACCTCAATCCTGAGCCGCCCGAGGAGCCTACAATGAGATGCATATGGGGGTTTCCCAAAATTAGGGGTACCTTTTTGGGGTCCCCATAATAAGGATCATAGTATTTTTGGGGTCTATATTGGGGTTCCCCTTACTTTGGGAAACTTCCATATCTCCTCAGCGGGCCATTCCAGCTAGCCCCAGCATTGTGTGGCGGTAGGAGTGGCGAAGCATGCCGTACCGGGAGTGGCGGCCCCGGACAGATCAGAATGTGTAAATCCCCATCAGCACTGCTGCTGCCTAATGGAGGACGCTTTTGAGCTTATTGGTTTTCCTTGGATTGGTAGGATGCCCAAGCTTGCGATTCAACTCAACTGATTGCAGAGTCAAATGCAAGCGCCGTCCTTACCTGCAATTCAAAGCGATCTCGAAGACTGCACCGTGGGAGCTCTTGAGGTACAAGCAAACGGCAGACTACAAAGCGAGGTCAGTCCGCTCTGTCGTTTGCGGATTGTTGGTCGAAAAGGATCGAAGGATGCAGGTTCCAAATTCTACAGCAAGGTATGAGCTCTCGTTTCTTCGGGGGGCTGAAGTAGACTGATGCCTGTCTCCTGGGCAGCTTGTTTGGCTGCTCGGGTAGTTTATGAAGCCATAAGAAGGCCCGAAGCCGGTGCGCAGAACCTAGATGATGCGAAGAGTCCAGCCCAGGGTTTGGAGCGAAGCACATGTTTTTCTGAAGAACGCGACGCAACGCGTGTCTTGCAGGCGTGCCGAGAATTATGCGGAGTGTGCTCAGAAGGCAGCCGATTTACTTTCAGTGCTGCCATGAGTGCAGGAAGCATTCTTCAGGCCTCTGCAAGAGAAGGGGCAGAGGTGTCCAGGCTGTTCTGCACGACTGCCTGATGACAGGTGGTGGAGTACGCCCTTCATCGCAGGGGAAAGCTGTTTGTGGACATTGACAACACCGTTCAAGTCCTGGACTTCTTGATGATTTCGGGCTTGTAGGGCATAGATAGCTTAGCAAAGGTGTCAGGCAGCGGTTATGTAGTCTGTGAAAACACGGTGCAACAAAGTTCATGCTTTAGATCCTTTGAGGTAAGCGATGCGTGGAATCGGATACAGCGCGCGATGCTGGCACGCTTGTGGAATCTCGACACAGCCTTCATTGGCTGAGATGAGCTTAGTAAATTGGGTATTCACATGCCACAGCTTTTATGTGCACGACCGGCGCATACCAAACATTGCTAAGCAAATTGTTGAAGCCAGAAGCTGAGCTTTGCTGGTGCTGGTGATGATTGTGACAAGGAAATGACGATGTTGAGGATATCATGTTACCGATGCCAGTGATGACGCTCATGATGGTGGTTGTGGTACGCTGTGGTGGTGTTGATAGCAATGAGGCTGGGCATATCTGGGCACCCTCCGCCACTTTGCTGTGCTACTGCCCAACACATTTCGGCATGAAATCAACGACATATCAGGCAACCATACCTAGCTGGCCTGGCGAGACGTTTGATTCTCGGGCGCACCTGCCAGAGGAGCCGGGCTTCGTCACATCATCATTCTCCTATTCTCTTAGCTTTCCTATTGTCAGCACTAACATGGTCATGGTGATTCCGTAGAGAGATTTCCAGTAGGACGGAGCTTTGGGTTAATTGGCCAGGGTCCTCCAGTGAAATGCCCTTAGCTTCCAGTTGATGTTTGCTTGCCTTGGCCTGAAGCGTGCCATGGAATCTCAAGAGAGTCAGTACCATACATACCACCTGAATCTCTAGTGCAAGGGCCTAGAGGTATTCCTTAATGTTGCACAGATTTGCTTGCTACAGCCGTGACTGCAGAATTCAGAAAAAATGAGAATGTGCATGAACCTCCCACCTGGAACCCAGATCAGATTGCTTCATTCGCCCAATCTGGAGTTCAAACAAGCAGGGGGTCCTGCCGAAAGGAGTTGGCCAAAGATTTGCCACTACCAGGCACAGTGTTTTTGCATCAGGGCAAAGAGCATCCTGCCAGTCTCGATTTGTTGTGTTCCGCTCACATTATGGGGGTTTGCCAAAATTAGGGCTACCATATTTGGGGTCCCTATAACAAGGATTACAGTATATTGGGGTCTATATCGGGGTACCCCTATTTTGGGAAACTACCTTATGCCTTATGCCAGTAAGGACACTCGCTTCCCTTCTGCCTTGTGATCATGAGGAAAGAGCAGTTTCAACATGAGCTGTGGTCTAAGCTCCTTAAAGGGGTTTTCGGGACTATATAAGGGAGCATTATGGGGGTTACTAGGAGTTTAAACTCTGGCTCACGTGGCATGATCTCTGTGTGCATATTTTGCCCGAAGCCCTAAACCCTAAACACTACATAACCCCTAAACCCTTTCTTTCTCCCCCCAAACCCTAAACCCTCAATGGTACCCCCAATTTTGGGAAACCCTAACCCTAAACCCCAAATAGTACTTCCCTTTTCTTTTTCCATAACTCCTATATAAACCCTATGTAAGCCCTATAAACCCCTTTAAAGCGTACCCTTAAATTTTGCTCTTCAGGTGCCCAAAAGGCCTTAGCCTCCATGACGCGCGAGTGGGAAATTACATATCTCTCAGTCAGGCACCCGGTTCTGAGACTTGGGATTTAGGGTTTAGGGTTTTCAGAGGAGGACCTTTAAAGGGTGTATAGGGGATATACAGGGATATTATTGGGATTCATAAGGTTGAGGGTTTCCCAATCTGAGGATTTCAAAGGGTTTCTAGGGGTTATAATACAGGGATATTGTAGGGATTTGTTATAGGGCTTAGGGTTTCTCAAATTTGGGGGTACCTTTTCAATTTTTGGGGTCCCCATAATAAGGATTAAGATCTTTTTGGGACTACATCATGACCGGTCTGCCTGTTTATTAAAAGCAGGATTCTTGTAACTTGTCATCATGCATATACCATAATACTTACCATAATATAATAATATATTGTAATATATTACAATATATTACAATATACTATAATGTATAATATGCTATAATATTGGTAACTATGTAGGTCCCTATATTAACTACCAAAGGCTGGTTTGCTTGGGGTGTGCACTTCACAGGCCCGGGGCGCTCCCGGCGCTTTTGAAGCCACGCTGCAATGGCTGGTCACTGGGCAATATGTCATCAAAGCATTTCAGATCGCATGGTCGCAAGCTCCGGTTTTTTCAACAAAGTTAGGAGTTTCTTGGGAGATTAGATAGTTTTTTGACTGCAACTCCAAATCCCAGCTCATGCCCGCCATTTCTAAGGCAGCACATGGCTTCCCCAACTCAGGGCGCCTGCTCTTGGTTTGGGCCTTGAAAGCAGGCAGCAGAGATTGACTAGTACTACCAACCACTTCCAACGTCATGGCCCTAGGTGAGCTCAGCATTGGACAAGATCGCTTGGCTTCAGGACTTGCAGCTTCACATCTGCCCACAGAGGGGTTGCAGTCCACGATGTGCAGTCTGAGCGCCTGGATCGTCACACCTTTGCCTCCTGATAAAGACGGCCCTGTTGAAGCAGGATGCGGTCAGTTTGGATCCTCATCATCGGCCTGTTCTTCTCGCTTCTAACTCAAGTGCTTGTGACATGATGGGAGCACTTCATGCAAAGCAGGTGAATGAAGTCAGTCGAAGCTAGGCTACCTGCCTTCCGGCTCTACAACCTGTTTCTAGGCATATCAACACCCGCACAAACAAGCTTAGCCCGCTGAGGTCGATGACCTAACTCGAGGACGGGCAACTGCTTGAGGGTCAGCGTCTTCCTCTCACTACCATGTCTACTATCAATATATAGAGTAGTTAAAGCTGTTCTTGCTATAATTTGTACTATGGCAATTATGGCTGTCGTGATTGTTCACAAAGGTTTTCACATCCAGTCTCCTGCAGGCCACCATCTTGCTCAGCCTCTCCCAGACGAGAAGATGCGGGCTGCACTGCAAGCCCTCCGCCTTGAGCATGAGGCGGCTTCACGCGTACCAAGTTAATCAGTACTGACGAAGTAATACTAAAAGAGTAATAGTACTAGTAATAGTACTCGTAACAGGCATAGGAATAGTAATAGTAAAGGCAAAAGTAAAAGCAATAAATAGCAATAGTAGTAGGAATAGTAATGATACATTTGTGACGCTGCTATGGCATCAAGGTGGATTCTTGCCCGCATGGAAAGTCATAGTTTCTCTAAATAGGGGGACCCCAATATAGACCCCGTATATAATAGACTTTAGTATGGGGACGCCCCACAGTGGTACCCTAATCTTGGGAAACCCTAAACCTAAACCCTATCAATTCATGTAATGTCCTTGTATAACTTTTATATATCCCCTTTTAAACCCTTCAAAGGTACCGCGAATCTTGTGAAACCCTGAAGTCTCTGTGCAGGTCTTCGATCCTAAGACAATCGTTTGGGCCCAGTTTGCGGAGCGGCTGCTGGCCAGGGCCATATGCTTAGCGTATCGTTTGGGCTGGCAGTGGGGGTTGTATAGGGATACTGGGAAAAAAGGTGGATACTACTATAAAGGGTTTAGGGTTCAGGCTCCTGATGAACCTTTGCAAAGGAGACAGGCTGGGTTGACGGATCCTTTTGAGGAGCCCAAGAGTGCATTGCTCAAATATGTGAGTATATTCTCGGAAGAACAGACTTTGAGGGTGCGGTGCTTAGAGAAGACCCAGCAAGCTACACCAGGACGCCTAGACTACGTTATACCGTTATACCTTATGAGATACCATGAATTTGCGGATGACAGGCTGCATTGCATACCCAGGCTCTGCAGCTGCGTTCTGCTTCGAGACGCCCAGCTGCGCCTACCGTTCTTTGCTACGACTAAGCTGCGCTGGCCACCTGAGGGGTGTTCTCAAAACCATGGGTCCCTGAAGGCTTGCTTTGGGGCAACATAGAGATGATGGAAAAGAAAATAGAAACTTCTATTCTGGGTTTAGGGAGTAGGGTTTTGGAGAAACTCCTGTGGGTGGTACAAAATGGTACAAATGGGAACGCTAGATTTTGAGAAACGCCCGAGTGATCGCAGGACATTCGGGTCATCTTAGGCCCGAGCATTGCTTCGGAGAAAAGATGCCAAAGATGCTAAGCCATGAAACCGGGACTTGGAGACACCAGGCGCCTCTCGCTGCTCTTGCGCAACCCGAACCTTGGAACGTTGGACAACTTGCTAATGTTGTTCTGGCTTGTTGTGCCTTCCGTGGTCGTCATAACCTATGCCAATGCGCAGTAGGAGCATATCCCTGACAGCTTAGTCAAAACCCATGTCGCTTCTTGCTTGAGGCATCAGTGATATTAGGGGGCCCTTGAGTCTGCATACCCAATCTTGGTGCGGCGAGCGAGCGAGACCTGCCAGACATGACTGGCCGGAAGACGGGAGCCGGCCTGTCATCAAACTCTCAGGAGTGATTGTTATTCGGTTTGTCCCAGACTGGAAGCTGCACCCGGCATTCTACAGACCAGCTTGGCAATCTAACCATGGATTGTGGTAAATGCTGTGCCCTTGCCACTGTGGCTCCTAGTTGCGGGGGGCTGCATGGATTTGCCAAAGATCGCTCGCCGCTGCTCCAGGAGCCGAGGCAGGCATTGTTATTGCTACATTGGTGTGTTCTGCAAACGGGGTTTGTCTAAATTCACTATAATATGAGTCACTATATGTAGGTGGTTCCTAGCATCATACGGTTCCATATATAAATTTCCCCCATTTGGGGAAAGTAATCTAGGCCAAGTCCCAAATGCTAAAGAAGTACCGCCCTGTTCACCGAAGACCTTGCCGGCGCAGTCATGGATGATGATTCTCAACGCCTGGTTAGCACTTTCAGTTTTCGAGATTGCCTCCGGAACTTGCATCTTGCAGGATTATGGTACGACCGCCTGTGAAGATGTGAATTCCAGCTGCCTGCATCATCCCACTTTCAATTCTCTGTTCCAGTTGATTCTCCATCACTGGGTAATATCCCTGAATCTCTTATCGCTATGCGGTAGTTTTGAATTCATTTTCCATTCGATGTTCCATTTGATTCTCCATAAACCCAATAGGTCCCTCCTGTGCCAAATTTCATGCGGCTTTGGACAACTAGATGAAGCTCGGCCACCAACGAACGCGAGGCGAATATGGAGCCTCCCAAAAGAAAGCCGGGCTGCCCTCTGCAGTGGAGTTCTCAGTTGTGAGACAGATTTTGTCCGTTTAGCTGCTGTCCTGGATTGCCTGCGAGCTCCGACACTGGCACGGTCACTGCCACTGCTCACTAGCGCTGTCACCACCGTTGCTGCCACCGCCCCGGCCACGCCGCCGCATGCTGAAGCGCTGCTGCTGCTGCTGCTGCTGCTGCTGCTATCATTGTCACTACATTGCACGCCGCACGCTACCACTAAAACGCTGATGCAGCTAGGTTACTGGGTTACCATTAAAGGGACATGTGAGCCGAGGCTGGTCACCTTGAATATGGAAGAAAAGAAGTGCGAAGTCAACCAAGACGCGCGGCCTGCCTCAAACGTGGCTTCATCAGGGTTTGACCAACACTCGGCCTGCAGCAGATCCGAGGCTGGGCCGCCTAGAAAAAAGACTGAAAGAAGTGGGTGCCAAGAAGGTGCGCGGGCAGTGCACAGAAGCTGTTGGTTTCAGAGTCTTGCTGAAAGTACATGCATCATGCACCTTGCCTTTATGTCTATCATTGCGGCTCTGAAGGAGCATGATTTGCAGCATTCTTACCCGCTCAGCTATCTCTTAACCCAATGTCGCAAGTAAGCACTTACCCATTGCGTTCGCATTGATTGCCGAAGTCGACGTCGTGGAGATGCGCTTCATCAAGTGACTGCTTAGGTAGCTATCGTCTCAGTCATGGGCGCTTTCCGAACAGGAAAGCCGCACTCTCAGAAGGCGCAACATATCGCAACGCTTGGCAGCAAAAGCTAACTGAAACCATGACTGCACGGGGATGGGACCTCCATCCCATGCTCTCCATGGCTGCCATCATCATGTTTTTGCTTCGTATCATGTCATGCCAAGTCGGTGTGCTAGATGCATTTGGACAGCTTCTTGTTCAGAGGCTTGGTAGGAAGCTGAAATCTTGCTTTGCCTTGCCGCGCGTGTGCTTTGATTTGCCCCTGGATATACATGAGCTGCTGACAAAGATGCTCCGTGATAAGGTCCTTCCTGTTGGACTTGTTCCTCCGCTTCTTGAAGTGGGAGGTTCGACTTAGCTATGGTGGGAGGTTCATGGCAGATGGCCTTCAATTTGGCACCAGGCAGATCATCCCGAGGAGGCAGCAGCCGCGAGAAGCGCCAGCAGCCCCAGCTCCCTGCTGTGTTGTTCTGTACCGGATGCCAAGGTATCTTGTTCAGAGGAATCTGTTCCTTTGAGGTCGCACATGCCTGACAGTCATCTGTAAACATATTTTCGTGATTCTGCGGGCTTTGAAGACCTGGTCACATCAGCCCACATGTTGGACAGTGCGTGGTGAGCGTGCGGGGTGCGAAAGGCGGCGCAGCCTTCTCGGGGAGGTAACGAGGACGCTTGGATTCTGATTAGATCGTTTCAGATCATGGGTTCAGGCACGTCAGATTTGTCGCAGGCGTGAGTAGGCAGTCGCATGTCAAGAATCCACTCCTGCGAAGGATTTCCCATTGCCTGCCTGGGTCAAGACCTCAATCGAGACGTATTGCAGTACTCCTGGCATTCTGGTAGCTCGAGATGTGTTCACAAAGACAGCATTGGCAGGAAGCTACACCTGCATGTTGCTTTCAAGAACTGCCTTTGAGATCACAACCGCGGGCGCCAACATAGAGGGAGCCTCCGAAGATGACGAGGCCATCGGCACCTATGGATGCCTAACAGAGATCCATGCGCATTGGATATAATCTTGAACTTGGATGCTCCACCCCGCTCACTCCATGCTATTCCAGCAGTCACGGGGTCACCAGTGCCAGATGTGTAAAGATAAACCGTTTCTCATGAGTCTTGGCAGGGCATGTTGACCAAACCTGAAATCACCCACCACACCAGTAGACATGGTACAGTAGTCGTTTGGAGTCCTTGATGATGTCTTCGCTCCTGGAGGGCTTCCGGTTTAGGGGCGGCATGGACGCCTGCACCGAAGGCATATGGATCTGGCTTGCAACTCAGATCATGGCATTCATGATTATGTTTTTAGTAGGACGGGGGGGGGGTCTCTGGCTTGGCAGGACTTGTCTCCGGAACTAGTACCCTAAACCCTAAACCCTGAAACCAGGCATTTCGGCTAGCCAGTTGCA
>CAJNIZ010037247.1:18279-30774 GCA_905231905.1 Symbiodinium pilosum
CGCATGGCCCTAGCAAAAAAAACCCTGAAACCTAAACCCCAAACCCTAAACCCTAAACCCTAAAGGCCCTAAACCCAGCTCCATGCCCATGTAGAAGCCAGGGTGGATCCTAAGGTCTGAACCCTTCTTGAGAGAGCTGGATGGCCAAGAGGTGGCCGTGCTTCTCATGGACACACAGGCAGGGCCCATGGCCATGAGGGATTAGGGTTTAGGGTTTAGGGATTAGGGTTTAGGGTTTAGGGGGTGGTTGGCAAAATTATGGTACCATTAGGGTTATATTAGGGTTCTATTGGGGTTATATTGGAGTTCTATTGGGAGATAATGGAAAATAAAATCGAAACTACTATAATGGGTTATATAGGGGATTTCTAGCGGTTGTATTGGGGTTATATAGGGATAATGGAAATAGAATGGAAACTACTATATATAATGGGATTATATTTTGTAGGTATATACAGATATAGGGAATTTTAGGGGTATTACCCCAATGGTGGAGACTCAAATGGAGCAGAAAATGGCAAATGTAATGGAACCTGGGGGTTTATAGGGATGCATAGGATAAGGGTTAGGTTTGAACATAGGCTTCTCTGGTGTGGTGTGCGCATGTGTCACATGAGCGTGGAGCCTGAAGCCCCATTCCTCCCACTGAACTGTCAGGGCGCCTGGGACAGTAACATGACCAAGGACTTCAGCGGGGATTTGCGGTCATAAACTTGCAGCTGCACAACTGCGTCATGATGCAAAGCGCAGCGCTTTTGTGCCACTGGACGTTCTAATGCACCCGTCTATCATCACATCATGCCTTTCTCGCGTTGGCCGTGTATGGCCACCGGAAAAGTTCAGGAGCAATCAGCTACAGTCTTTGGTCTGACAGCAGTGCTGTCATCAAAGCAGATGCTTGGCTGCATGAAGCATCATCCCTCATGAACCCCTATAATAAGGATAATAGTATATTGGGACTTGGGGAAAATACCATGACCCTATAAACCCAGTTTCCATTTCATTTCCCATGTTCTTTTCCATTTGATTTTCCATTATTGGCGTAGAACTCCCCTGCTGCAACAAAACCCAGTCAAGTCAAACGCCCCCGCTCAGTACTTCTTGATGGCTGCCCCAATTAATCTGGAGAATCAAATGGAACAGAACATGGAAAATGAAACGGAAGCTACAATGTATAGGGGTTATGTAGGGATTTTATCACCAAATACCAATACTGGAGAATCAAATGGAAAAGCAAATGGAACATGACGTAGACGCTATTATCTACAGACAGGAGCTCTATAGGGATTGAAAGTGGAACATGAAATGGAACCTGGGAGTTTTGCGTGTCCCCATCCCTGCCTCAGAATCCGAACGCAACGGCATGCTGAAACTACAACCCTTTTGCTAGAAAAGCTGCCTCCCCCTGCTGTTCCTACCAAGCCCTGCTAGTTTTTGATGCCGAGCCAAGGATTTACAACATAAACATGCAGATACAGGAGGACAAGGCGCGGGAGCTCAAATTCCGGGTCTGGTTGCCATGCCGGGCATGGTTGTCGGTTTGCGCATGGAAGGCTGATAGGTGTGCTTCAGCTGTGGTGCAAGAACCTCGCAAGTAGAAATGAGTTAAAGTCAACTAGTTTGCTTGCAGCACTGAAGCTGTAATCAACGATTGTACCTGCAGAATGGACCATCATGTGGCTATTTTGCAAGAGAAGCAGGCACCATGTCAGCATTTTCTTTTGTTCCACCTAATAGGCAGTAGGAAATGCTGGAATAGAGTCCTTATACAATCCCTATATAAAATATTCCCTTCTTCCCTACTAACCCCCAGTAAGTGCCTCCTTGCAAGGTGGAGAACCTGGCCTACTTCATGCGCTTCGCTCAGGCGGCGCTGAACAAAGCGGCCGCATCGATGGGGGATGAAGGCCGGCTTTTGTCAGTCATACATCCACTTACTGGGGGGTTAGTAGGGGATGAAGGAATATACTATATAGGGAACTGAACAAGGACTCTATTCCCATATTCCCTACTAGCAGCCAGAAAGATGTCGAAACTTCAGGTCAAAACGTCTTAATATCTCGTGCAGGGTGTTTCCTGCGAAGGGCAAGCTTGGTAGCAGAGAGTTGATGTCCAAGAGGCGGAGCTATGACTAGCACTACTATTCGTATTGTCATGCGCTTCCTGCAATCTTGTGCAATCTTGGAGAAGAGCTGAGCCATAGTCCAAACTCCTTACAGGGCTTACATAGGGGATTATATAGGGGACGACTATAGGGCTTCTTAGAGGGGATACTAGGAGTTTAGACTATAACCCCTATAATCCCTTACATAACCCTTATATAGCAGTTTCCATTTTCTTTTCCATTTGATTCTCCATTTTCAAGGGGGGGATACTAGGAGTTTAGACAATGGCTCTAAACCCTAAACCACTATAGTAGTTTCCATTCTCTTTTCCATGTGAAGGCAACAAGCTCAGCCAGGCCGGGGCCCCAGAGTCTGCATCAGAATGGCCCATTGGGGGTTTCCCACAAGTAGGGGTACCAGTTTGGGGGTCTCCATAATAAGGATAAGAGTATTTTGGGGGATCCCCCTATTGAGGGAAACCACCAGTTCGTGTTAGCATCCGAGCTTTTCTTCCCAAAACTAGGGTCCCATTTTGGTACCCCTAGATATTAGGTGCGGCAATATAATCTATAGCCAACAGGGGCCCACAATTTTCAGAACAACCCATCCCTTCAAGAGCTTTAAAAGTGTCAGTTTTGTCAATGCCCACATGGCTGCAGAATGGAAAATCAAAGTTGCTCAGTCAACGGTCAGCTCAAGCATCACGAATGCAAGCTGGCAATGCAGGTGGCAACGCTCTATTATGACTGTTATGGGTGCCATTTCTATTACTAGTGCTATTACTATTGCTCATGCTATTACTATTACTGTTACTTTTACTTTACTACTACCATTACTAGTATTATTGCTACTGTTATTAGTATTAGTATTACTATCACTATTGCTACTATTCCTATTATTACGATAATAGAAATTCGTATTACTCTTTACAATACTACTTGTATTTTTGATAATGTTATTCCTGGTATGCGCTCTATGGGCAGAATCAGCCGCAAGTCATGCAACCTGCCCTCTAAAAGCCCTTTCAGTTTCCATGTTCTTGTTCTGTGGTTCTCCGTTATCGGGATATATGAGCTGTAGTCTACACTCCTGAAAGGGGGTTATACAGGGGTCTGTATAGGAGACTACTATAGGATTGAAAGGGGATACTTGGAGTTTACTATAGCTCGCATAACCCTAAAAGAGCTACTGTCAATATTGGGGTTACCAAGGGGCCATCAAGAGTGGACATAGGGATCCTTTGGGTGGTTTCGCATAGTCCCTGATATGTTGCCTAGTAGAACCTATGTACAATAATTACATGGGAAATACTGACCGTACTTAATATAAACCACATAACAAGTCTCTGCTGTTTATCAAGGGGATGGAATATGGGCATATGGGGTTATGTAGTGTTATATAGGGTTAGAATAGAGAATCAAATGAAAAACAGCGAAAGTCAAATGGAAACTGGGAATAACTTTCGGGCAGGAAGAGATTGAGAGACCATTCCAGTCTCTGGACTTCCTTGTGCGCGACTGGCGCCACTTCAGGCGTGGACATCTGGAATGTTCATTGAGCCATAGTATAGACTCCTTAAAGGGGGTTATGCAGGGGATTATGTATGGGATTACTGTGGAGATTGTTACGAGGGATACTAGGAGTTTAGACTACAGCTCATTGCTGCAGAGCGAGTGGCTTGAATTTGGGTCCACAACGAAGTGCAACCAGGACGCAATGGCGCAACCGCGCTTAAATGATCCGTAGTAAGTACACAGAACAAAGCAGGGTTCCGGGAATTATTCTAGCCACAGGCGGTCGAAACTTGGAGATTTCAAGATGCAAGTTTGAGTGTTTTACCCATGTGGCAGCATATTTCCAGCAGATACCCTGACTTGTGCTTGTCAGAGCAACCTTCACACCTGCGTAGGAGTCCCACACAAAATCGGTGGCTACGATCTGTGCCACAAAATCCCCCAAACCCTTTCCCTACTGGCCGAGGATTCCCAAAATTAGGGGTACCTTGCTGGGGGTCCCCACTAGTACTTCGGGGTCTATATTGGGGTCCCCTTATTTAGGGAAACTACCATATTCTTCCTGAGCCCAACACGTGGTGGCTAACCCAGGCCCCTGATTATTAACCCCCTCCCCTCAATAGGGATTATCGTAGGGATCCTAATATTGAGGCCCTTACAAGAAGGGGGTTTATTAATCAGGGGTTTACATTAAACACCTAAACCCTAAATCCTAGATAGTAGTTTCCATTTTGTTTTCCGTTATCCCTATATAACCCCAATACAACCCCTATATATCCCCTATATAACCCATTATAGTAGTTTCCATTTTATTTCCCATTATCCCTATATAACCCCTATACCCCCCTATATTACTACATTATCCCTATATTACCCCTTGAAAGGAGGGATTTACATTGTATGCCCCCTATGCTCCCCATGATCCTGGCTGCCAGGGATGACTGGACAGTGGATCAGTGTATGGAGCAGATGCAGCAGCCATTGCCTCGGATTCATAGTGCATAAGAACCATTTGAGCTATAGTCTAAACTGGTTAAAGGAGCGGCTATACAGGGGATTCTATACGGGAGTATTACATGATTTATTAAGTGCAATACTAGGAATTTAAACTATAGCTCATTTAACAACCTCGTCTCTTTCAGAAAAAGGTGTTTCTAGGGGATTGTCGATGAGGTTGGGTGACAACAAGGTGCCTCCATACCACAGAGAGCAAAGGTCGAGAATGGAACAACAGGTCGCCAGAATTGGAACAGAAAGAATAAAAAGAAGGGCAATCAAAGATCTTCCCGCAACAAGGAGCAGGGGTGTTGGTTTTGATGCTCGTCGCACGGCTGACTTCACATATTTGATTAGTAAGAACCGTCATCCTGCTACGTTGGCGATGATGCAGTAAATCTCTGGCTGAACATGCGAAGTCGCTGCATTTTGGGAAGCGTTCAAGCTTAGCTACCTAGTCTGCCAGCCACGAAATGACCTGCCAGCCTGTTAGGAGGCAGAGTGTACTTGAATCGTCCAGGCATCTTTCCCGCCACGTCAACCCGCAGAAGATGGTTGAGAACAGCACTGCCGAGGTGTTCCTTTGCACTTCAAGCCGATGCCTAAAGCAGCACCTTTAAAAGCCCTGAAGTCTGGTGCTCCATGTCGGTCTTGTCTGACCATAACCAGCATTTTTGCTTGTGCATGAGTGTTGGACAACTCCACTGGGCACATCTTTAGTAACTTCAGTATCTGGACACGCAATTTTGCAGAGCCGCTACTGTTTTACGATGAACTTGAGACAGGCGCTGCATGCAATGTTCCAGCGCCTGCAATGCTTCTGCTTGTCGGAGACCCAGCATAGCATCTAGTTTGCAGCGGCTCGCAGGAGCAGTTCAATGGTAGTAGACCGTACTATCCCATACTATACCGTACTATACCATACTATACCATAATGTATTACAATATATAATCATATGTTAGACTATACTATACCATAGTATGCTAGAATATACTACAGTATACTACCATATCATAGAATAGCTTAGAACATGTTGAAACATGCTTTAGGACCCGTTCAATTAAAGCCAAACCGAGGCCGCACCCCGGGCTTGTCATCGAAAAGGACACCTGGACTGGCAAGGCTGCCTCCTTACTGGGGGTTTGTAGGGACATGTAGGGAATAAGGGAATATGTGTGTATATATGGGGTTTCCCAAAATTGGGGGTACCATTGGGGTCCCAATAATAAGGAATATGGTATTTTAGGGTCTATATTAGGGTCCCCCTATTTTGGGAAACTACCATATGTATATATATATATATACATATCTATTTAAGGCTTCGGGTTTAGGGCTAGAAGGGAATAAGGAATATTGTGGTGTGGGGCTTATATAGGGATTATGCTCCTGTATTCCCCACGAATCCTCAGTAAGTCTCATGTCTCAAGTCACCAGGTAGGCAGTTAGCAAGCGCAGAGGCTCTTTTGTGTGATCCTCTATTTGGGGAGATGGCAAAGACGTCTTGAGGTGAATTTTGCAGGGATGCTCGGGTGCTACACCCCATGCTCAGAACACAAATCTCAAGAAGGGTACGCAACACAATGGGCAACCACAGCACCGTTGCAAAAGTGTCAACAGATGCGCAAGTCTTGCTTCTTTGCAATGCAAAGAATGGCTGCCTTGGCCGCTTAAAGCTACACATGTTTGTGATTGCCTGACTGTCGGGCCTGCGGCACTTTGGGGCTGGGGTCCGCCCCTGCATGTGGAGTCGTTAGGTCGCCGACATCAGCAGGGACTTCGTCCGGTTCATGGACCTGTATGTCCGTGATGTGTTTACCACAGGCCGGCCATTGTTGACACAGGGAGTTCCATGTCGAAAGCTCTTGCAGTCTTCGTTTATGATGTTGATGTGGTTGCCACTCAGGCTCCCACATTGAAAGTTCTAGGAGGGCTGTAAGAAGCCCAGCTTTGCCCCAATTCAAGCCAAGTGGGTGAGCTAGCAGGCTGTAGAAAGGAAGTCTCAGATTTTGTGGTCACACACCCAGCTTGATTTGAAGAGTGTTTTCTCACCTCAGAGAACTTTGCGCGGTACAAGGGGTGTGTTCACTAAGCTGCAGAGACCTTTGATGTTTGTCTGTCCCAGCTGCAGGTCTGAGCACAAAGAAGATTTTGGGCTCAGAGTTGAGCATCCCGGCCATGGATTTGCATCCGGACAAGAGTGGCAGAACGGCAGCCGATACTTTAAAGTAAGACTATGAAGTACTATTGTGACGATGATTACTCTTATTGCTATTCTTTCTATGATTGTATTATTAGGATTCTCATTGCTATTGCCACTTTGTCGCTCGAAGCTTAGAGAGCCAGGGCAGAGTTCCTTGACTGGCTTAGCTACCAAGTTTTCAGTATTCTTATTGCTGTTATCTTTATTACGATCACTATATTACTAGTGTTGTTACTACTATATTATTATTACTGTTGATAGTATGACTACTAGTCGTATGATTACTACTATCATTATGTCAGGTACCATGACCTTTCCGATTGTTCTGCGAGACTTTGCAGGAAGCTGAGGTCTGCAACACGCTGATCTCATGTAAGTGCCAACTTTGCATAGGATTCCACGGTATGATCATGCAGACATATCAGAGAGTGACGGTGCATTGTGCAACCATCCGCTAGATGTGGAGGACCTGCCATGCCATGACATCGAAAGCATGTCGCTTCTTTTCAGCCTGAGGTCAATGCGTTTCATGATGCGGCTCCGGCGGCAATGTCCTTCACGCAGGCCATGACAAACTGCACGGCCCTGGCCTCGACATGTGCTTGTGACATGGGGTGGTAGTGCGCATCCACCGCATGATTCCATACTGGTGCGGAAGCGCTGCTAAGCCTTGGCTTGGGGACCAATGGCTAAGGTTCTGCTTGCGAAGGAGTCAGCCATGAAAAGCTTCATCAAGAAGATGGACGAGGCAAGATACGATACGGGAGCGTGCGTTGGGCGGTGGCCCCAGAGACGAAAGTGGAAGGGATCGGTGGTCAAACCCCTCCGAGCACCACGAATCAGCCTCTTGCCCAATATGATTCTATGTCGACTGTGGTCGACATACGGACATAGCATGATCGTGCAAAACAAAAAGGATTGTTGTCTGGAATCGGGGACCTAAGCGATCAAGTCGACTCAGAAGCAAGTACAGAGTACTGCATCATTCGTTCCCTTCGCGCCATGCAGTGCCATTGCAAAGCGCCAGACGTGCCAGGAAGCATCAAAGCATCCGAGAGGCTTGGGTGGTGGCTAGTACATTTGCGCCACGTCTGTGCAGAATTGCGCATCAAAATATCGCGCCCGCGTCTGTTCGAGTGTCAGCTGATGCAGGCATGAAGCCTGAAGAATTCACCACCATCTCAAGAAGTGTCACCCAAGAAGTGGAGGTGCGACGGTGCTTGCCGCACTTCATGGCCCGCAAGGAAGGCTATAGGCATGCCAGAAACCCTGACAGGCCGAATACAAGTCCGTGACTATCTTTGGGCAGGGCACCTCAGCCCTGACCGTCTCCAGCCATGAGATGTCTTTTTGTGACTTCTGTGCAAACATTTACAGAATCTCCACAATCATTCTTATCCAACTTTGAGGACTGCCTTGTTGCTTGGAAAAAAAGACTGCAGCATGCATCCTCTGCAGTCAAGCACAATCTCCTTCCCTGCAGCCTCGGGAGCTTCCGCTGCATTTGCTGGTTCCAGGTCGGACGAAACAAGGAAGGGCACCTGGAGCGAAATTTGCTCGAATCTGGATACCCTCCGAAAGAGATACGAGGAGGACTCCTACCGGGCCTTCGCTTTGTATCAGTAAAATGCCAATTCCGTTGCTCATCGCTGTTGAGCATCTAGTTCAGATTCACTGGCAACTCTTTGACCCCACCCCGAATAGCTCTGAAGAGCCGCCCACCTCGTCCCAGGAGAATGCCAGACGGTTAGAGAAGGCTGGTGAGGTTTTTGCCAGAGCTGCGGAGTTTGGGATGCAAAGTTTGCACTGATTGCAGCATGACCCAGGGCGCATAGGATACGTGAAAAAATGGTTTCTTCCGGTTGCTGTGCCGCTTGTCCAGGCACTAGTCGCTTTCGCGAATATCTCCTTGATCGGTCTTGCGCTCTTCCTGCTGGACCGTGTAAGCCGCCCTCCCAGATAACAAAGAACCAGACTGAGGCCTTTGACGGGCCGTTGCGATCGATTGCACTGGGACACTGGGACACAGATCGGGGCTACTACCTTGTGTGCTTGAGATCAAGGTGATTGGACCTGTGATTGGTGGTCACAAACTTGCACGGACTTGAGCAAGGCTTGTCTCCCTGATGTTTGAGGAAAGTTGATGACGGAGGGGTTGCCGGGTTGCAGCAATTGCATAGGGTCTGCTCTACGATGCAGGGTCAAGTGGCTTCATGAGCAACATGTGCAATAGCACAAACCTGAAGACTGCATCGCACAGATCATGCTCCTTGCCTACGTGCTCATCTTTGGCTATGCCAGAGGCTAAGTGCTCTCTGCTTCGCATTCTGTTGTGCATGCCTACACGATATCGCACGGCACGTTCTGATCATGAGTCAAGGTTGGCGTCCAAGCATACTTGGCACTCCATGATCGGGGGCGAGTCGCCAGGAGCCTAGGACCACGCCTGTCAGGACCTGGCAAGGCAACTAAGTGCCCTCCAAACTCCAAAGTCGAAGGTTTCCAGGGGGCCTCATTCAACTTCGGCATTGGCAGTTCGAGTCGTTGTTCTCTCGAAGTGCTCGCGTCAACTCAGAGTGCAACTCGGATGAGGCCGCCGCGATGGCAGGCGGCGAGCTGTGGAAAGAGATGGTTCGCCTCATGGGCCTGCCGCAACCTTAGTGTCTACACTTACGGAGCGTGAGCTGGCTGATACTCTGCAATGGACTCCGAATTGGGCGACCCTAGGTACGGCGAGCTTCTGCAGGAGATGGAGCTGAAGGAGGTTGCAGCCCGTGTCAAGGAGCAGGCCGAGCCACTTCAAAGCTGGCACTGCGCGCTGCTGTCAGCTGAGCAGTTCAGAAAATACTTTGGTACTGAAATAACGTCGGAAATCGGCCGCCGGCAACAACTTTTGAAAAGTGGTTCCCACCGTGCGCGCGGAAGCTCGCAGGAGCTTTTGCATAGGCACTTCGCTTGCGGAAGATCTTTGCGGAAGCTCTTTTTTGTTAGGACGGAGAGCGCCAAAGACTTGAAATCCCTTTCGCGGAAGCGCCGCGGAAGCACCTTGGATGAAGACGTCCGCGGACGAGCCCGCGGAAGGACAGTGCCGGAAAACCAGCCAACAGTCTTCGCGCAGGGCTTACGGAAGGTCCGCGGCAGAAGGTCCGCGGAAGCTCGCGGGCGGAAGCTTCCTCATTTCAATTGATTGTTTATATATTCATTTTTAACGGCTCAGCTCGTTCTTCCGGTTTGCGCTCTTCCGGTTTGCGCTTGAGATGTGGCAGGCCCTTGCTTGGTACAGCCAGGTATGAGCCTTAGGAGTTTGAAGAGCTCCCAACTTCCAACTCCCCGAAATTCGGCCTTTGGACTTTTCTGGCTTGGCCAAAGCCAAGGCCACGGGCGGAACTGCCAACGTCGACTCCAGCAAGAAGAAGGCCCTTTGTGGTCATGACATCTTTATATACTATAGTAGTTTCCATTGTATTTTCCATTGTCCCAATATAACCCCTATGTACTATAGTAGCTTCCATTTCATTTTCCATTATCCCAATATATTGATGCAAACTTCGCTACTGAATGGCTGGCCATGGGCCAGGATTGAGCACGCTTTGGTTGGTGCACCGGTCCGAAACTCTGATGCGGCCCTCGGACAGAGGTGGCACCGAGCCGAACAGAGCTCCACCTGAGTTCTGGGTTGCCAGAAAGTAAGCAACGTACCCTCTTTGAGCATAGTGTTTGCTTTCAGCTGGTTACAGTGGTGTCGGCATGACTCACAGTTCGGGTCGGGAGCCGAGAGGCAAGCGTATTGGTGAGCCTCGTGTTGAGGGTGAGGATGAACCGAGCCTCTCAATCGAGCCACCCAAACAGTCAGTTTCTGGTTGAACGGTTTTCCTCGGGATCCTTTCTGAGGGCCTAACATGTCCCGACGAAGCACAGATCCGAATGGCAAGGGGCTCCATTACAAGGCGTCCGCAGTGCAAATGCCATAGCCCTGCCTGGGCTGAAGGGAGATGACCCAAGATCCCTGAGCGCAGAGGCTTCAATTCCCTTCTGCCTTTGAGCCAGAAAGCAAGGTTGAATGCATGCAGCTGTTGCAATGCAGTGCAGACATGCAACGAGAAAAGGCTTCGCTTGCCAAGCATGAATCGATATTGCCACAAGTGCGCAACCGCAGACTTCAGCCACGAGCCGATTAGCACTTGACAGGGATTTCGCCGAGCTCTCATGCTGCATGCTGCAATCCTGCGCGGCCATCTGTCATTCAGGCTTCAGCTGGACACACGGCCTTAAAAAGAGTCTCAGGGGTCTTGGGAGCGTCACGAAGCACACAGAGAATTCGCGTCAAAAAAGCAAGCGTCATCTCACCCGAACTCACACCACTCCCTCAAGCAAGCCATACTAACCAAGCCCCCTTTGCGCTATGCACGATCTCCGGATCTTTAAGTTGTGACCAACACCTTCATGCCTCTCAGCTTGGGCTGGGGGCACACGCCCCATAAGGCCAGACTCCTTTAGCCAGATGAACAGTACAGACCCCTTTCTGCAAGCTTTAAGCCCCAACAATGGGTCTTTCCATCCCCTAAGTCCCGAACTGTTCCCGCAGCTTCATGGGAGCGGGGAAGAGCAGCTGCCTCAGCCAGCAGCTGTTGATTTCAGACTTCATTTGGAACGAGACTTTTTCACTATCTGCCAACTGGCTGAGGCGCTAAGCCGGCATCGAAGTGCTTCCCCCACTGCAGGATAGTGATTGTCAGCTTATTGATGTGGCTTAGCTTTGGGCAACTGGTCACGCCAAGCCTGGAATAAGTCCACTTACGCAAAGTCTTCAACTTGCAGGTATGAAAAGCCTGCTAAGCCTCAAGAGCCCGCGCCGGCAGCCAGCAGGCTCAACCAACTTGCCATGATGCAGCGAAATATGCTAACTGAGCTGCATTGCTGTCCCATCACATGCCCAGCATTCTTCAGCCGGAAGTTAAGCGCTTTCTTCCAAGCTCCAGAAAACAGATGGTCTCAGTTTCTGGCATCGTATTTCACCTGCCCTATACACCCATCAAGCCCCCTGCACAAAGCCCTGTGCGTCAGGGCCTGGGAATCTGCAGGCGGGCGCTTCTGGGCCGGGAAGGGCAAGCCCAGCTTGTCATGATATGAGCCATACTCTAAACTCCTTAAAGGGGGATATAGAAGGGATTATATATGGTACTACTATAGGGGTTATTAAGGGGGATACTAGGAGTTTAGGCAACTGCTCATATGAGCTATAGTCTTATCTCCTTAAAGGGGGTTGTATGAGGGATTATGTAGGGGACTACTATAGCGGCTATTAAGGGGTATACTAGGAGTTCAGACTGCAGCTCGTGTTCTGATGGGGATGACCCCCAAGCAAGTGACACCTCGTTCACATGTGAGCCATAGTCTAAACTCCTAGTATCCCCCGATGAATAACCCCTAAAGTAGTCCCCCATATGATCCTTTTATAGCCGCGCCTTGGCGGGGCTAAGATTCTGCCTCCTGTAGCGTGAAGACCTTGACTAGCCCACAAACTCAGCCTGGTCTTCAAGACGCAGTCCTAGAGGATTTCGCAATAGTAACAGTACTGGTAATAGTAATAGTATTGATACTAGTATACTAGCAATGCTAATAGTAATAAATAGTGATAGTAGTAGTAACAGGAAAAGTTATTTAAGGGCTGCCGCCGCT
>CAJNIZ010037247.1:42501-53686 GCA_905231905.1 Symbiodinium pilosum
GGTTTCAGGGTTTAGGGGTTAGGTTTCACGGTTTAGATTTCAGGGTTTAGGGTTTAGGTTTCAGGGTTTAGGTTTCAGGGTTTAGGGTTTAGGTTTCAGGGTTTAGGTTTCAGGGTTTGGGATTTTAGGGTTTGGGTTTTAGGGTTTAGGTTTCAAGGTTTAGGTTTCAGGGGTTGGGGTTTAGGTTTCAGGGTTTAGGGTTTAGGTTTCAGGGCTTAGGGTTAAGGGCATGGAACCTACTACAGTATTATAGGGTCTATTTTGGAGTTATATAGGGTTAATGGAAAAGGAAAAGTCAACTGCTCCAATATAGAGGGAAAGGAAAATGGAAACTACCATAATAGCGCGATAATAGTCACAATAGTAGTTTCCATTTCCCATTAACCCTATAGAAGCCCTATATAAAAATGCATATACGCCCTATTATATTGGAGTAGTTTCCATTTTCTTTTCCATTAACCCTGTATAACCCCAATATATACCCTATAATCCCCATATAACTATTTACTCCCTATATAACCCCTATATAATTATATAATCCCTATTTAACTCCTATATAATCCCCATAATCTGCTAGCTGAAAGATGCTGTAAGCTTGGCCAAACTTGGGAGGCTGTGGTGAAGCGCTTGACAGCCGAGCGCAACGAAGCTTTGGACCGAAACGTGGTCAAGGAGACATGGGCCGAGGATTTAGTTGCTCCAGATAGCTTTAATAGTACATATATATATAGATCGGGGTTATATAGGGTTGGAACTTTCAAACGCCTCGGATAGCCACTGAGAGCCAGCTGCACAGTCTGCTCGGTCCTGGCCCGGCGTAAAAGACTATATAGTTATCTAGGGGTGGCTGGGGGTATGTAGGGATTATATTGGGGTTATAGCCTTTTCCTTGTCAGCCCACTTGCATGGGGGGGATTGATCTTAAAGTTGTCTGGGGAATTTACTTAGGATTCCTCTAGGTCTATCAGGGGAAAAAATTAGAGGAAACTAGTTGAGGTCATATTCCATAACGGCAATTTTGGGGACAGGAATGTTGATTAATGGTGCTCCGGATTCTAGTTTTTGGGGGCTTTATGGGGCCCAAGGACGTGTCACGCCCGTCTTCCGCGGTCACGCGCCAGGCAGGGATACTTCTATACAGAGGCCTTCAAGCCAGGAGCCTTAAATAAGAGAGAAGAAAATGGAAACTACTACAACATGATGTAATACGGTTCAGCGCGTAACGTTTACTTAGGGTTAAGGGTTTAAGGCTTAGGAAAAGAAAATGGAAACTACTACAATATAATAGGGTGTATATATATGTATATATTTAGGTGTTCTATAGGGTGAATGGAAAAGAAAATGGAAACTAATCCAAGATGATAGGGTGTACACATAGGGGCTGTCTAGGGTGAATGGAAACGACAATGGAGACTACTATAATAGCGTCGTGCACGAAAGTATAGGGGCGGCTACCAACCTGGCCAACTTCTATTCAGATTATTGGTTTAGGCTGTGGGGTTTGGTGTTTAGGGCTTCGGGGAATGGAAACTACAATATAATTCAAATATGGAGTTTCTGCAGGAATATATACGGGGTGAATGGAAAAGAAAATGGAAGCCACTATCATCGGGAATTCCTTGGGTCCGAATGTAGCCCACTATCTATCTATGTATATATATATATATCTCTCTCTCTCTCTCTCTCTCTTGCAACCGCTGTTCCGGGAGCTCCCAAAAAGGGGTCCCTACGCGCAGTTCATGGGGCGCCGGCACTGTAATTCAAGGACACCCTAATCCTGATGGAACCCCACATAATCCCAGTTTCCATTTCATGTTCCATGTTCTTGACCGTTTGATTCTACGTTCGTCCTTTTATTCAATCATTACATGCATGTATATATGCTTATATGAAGTACCCTATATGTGCCTGTATTCTATTCCCACTCGAATGTTTGGTACACAGTTCTGCCAGGCTGCGGAACAAGCTGCTGAGCTTACACAGAAATCAGATGAGCTCAGCCAGAAGGACGTCTGGATCTTGGTGGATTAAGGGCCCCCTTTATAGAAAGGATGCCCAATAGACTGTATTGTACTAGAACATGCTACAGATATGGGCCGATCAATATACTATAACATATTAAGACATTTCATAATCTACGGCAGCGTACTATGTTATGCGGCACTACGAACATTTACGGCGGGCCTATGTCCGGAGAGGGCTGGGGTCTGCATAAGGGATTACATAGGGACATATAATTGTTATGTAAGTATAACGGGGTTATTGGATATATACATATATTAGGGATTATTGGGCTTGGGATTCACAATGTTGGGGTTATACAGGGATAACGGCAAAGGAAATGAAAGCTGCTATTTAGGGTCCAGGGTTTACGCGTGCAAGGCGGCACTCTTCGCCAAGGAGGAGGCCCTCAGCCAGAAGGCGGGCGGTCCAAAAGATATGGGAAGTGAGATACTAGAATGCAGACAGCTAACGTTTACATAAGTATTGGCATATCCCCTCAGAAAAGTCCACTAGCCCTAAACCCTAAGCCTAAACCATCCCGGATCCTAAACCCTAAACCACAACCTCTCCTTGGTTGACGACGTCGTGCCTGCCGGGGCGTTTGGTGCCTGAATATCAGAATGGAAAAAAAATGAAAACTACTGCAATATAATAGGGTATATGTATGGGGGGTCTATAGGGTGAATGGAAAAGAAAACGGAAACGACTACAATGTAATAGGGTCTATGTCTCCAGGTGTTCGTCCAAATGGTGTCCCTAAATCAGCCCTAGTTATCCTTAACCCTGACTTACTGGTTCTTAGTAGGGAAGGAGGGAATATAATGCCAGAAGAATCCCTATACAATACATTCCCGTATTCCCTGCTAAGAACCAGTGAGCCAAGCAAGGGGGAGCCTAAGCGAGATTACTATGGGCCTGCCTGATACCCTAAACCCTATGTAACCCCCAACACATTATAGTAGTTTCCATGTTCTTTTCCATTATCCCTATTTGGCCCCAAGATAACCCTCATATAACCCCTAGAATTCCTATAGCTTCCACTTTCTTTTCCATTATCCCCATATACTCCCAATGGGTACACACACCCTGTGAGGATGCCGAGCTTCAGGCTAAAGTGCAAGCCGAACAGGAGGCTAGCTGCACTGATGCCACTACGGCGGATACGACAAGTCCTGCATGACCTTTAGGGTTTAGGGGTTAGGGGTTTAGGGCCTTGGGTACCTTAAACCTTGGGAATTATGGTGCTATAGTCTGCTAAGGTCATGCAGGATTTTTAGTATCAACCGTAGTAATACTTGGGTACTGCCCCCACTCTGTTGCAGTTGGATAACATTAGTTATATAATGACCTATAGTCCTTAGCACGACCCTAATATAGACTGTTACAGGGTGGGGGCAGTACCCAAAGTAATATTGCGGTTGATCCTAAAGTTCTTGATGAACCCAAGCTCCTGTACCCTAGAAAGTATGGGGTCATAGTATACTAAGAGCTGTATACTGAGGTCATTCAGGATTGTCAGTATCATTCGTATCAGTCCCATTGCGAGCACCACCACCATGACCTGTAGCTCCTTAGCCTTCCCGAAGACGTAAGCATGATTTGATTGCGGAAGGCCCTGGAGGCATTGCAGTCCAAAGATGCTGAGCTTGAGCGCGCGGAGCTTGGATCCAGCAACGTGCCATGTGAAAAGAGTGACAGGGACTGGATTCTTGGTATGACTGCAGTTCATCACTTCGATATGACAATGGCATGTATCCAAGGCCTTACGACTGACCTGCAAGCGGCCAAGTCACAAGTGGACCGCTCCAGCAAAGATCTGGAGGACGGCTCAAATTTGTTCTTCAATGCAATTGAGAAGCGTGACAATTACAAGCCAGACCCGGCGATGCGAGCTAATCCAAAATCTGTAACTGCTTGCTGAATGTCAGGAAAAAGTCGTGGAGCTGTCGCAGAAGGAGGCTTGGCATGCTGCTCCGGGCATGACAACCCCAAGCACCAAGATGCCAGGCCGATGTGCAAAGCCGGAAGACAGAAATCCAGCGCTTACACGGTGAGCTCGAGCGACAGGCTGGATCTCAAGTTCAGCTGGATCTGGGATTTGGAGCACTCTGCAGGTTCAGGGTGTTTCAACACAGTTCTATGACTCCTTCAAGGGTAGATGCCTGGTCTGAGGCCGGTGAGAAGGAGGAGATGTGGATGCTTGGCATCAACTATCAATGAAAAGTGCTTGAAGCAGACCACAGCTAGAGAAAGGGCTTGGTTCGCTAGCTTTCTGTGATATTCTGTGGGCGCAACTCAGGAAAAATCTCACCGAGCTACGAGCGCAGCACAAGGAGTCCATCCGCGAAACCATGTTACCACTCTGAACATTGCTTAGCAGCAAGGCTGTGTGTATGCTTTGAGAAGCGACTTACGGGCATGCTTTCAACGCAGGAGCTCCGTGAACAGCAGAGCAAGACCAGCCAGGAGTCCTCGCACTCAGGACGTGAGCAAAGTATGGCTGACTTGTTCTCTTCACATGAGACCGCCAGTAAGTAGGCACTGCTGGGAGCATGACGGGTGCTCGCGACAAACGAGGCTTGGAGCTGCGCAGATCCAGCTCCAGGAGCGGGAGGCAGAGCTTCATTGCTTGCACGGGCTATCAGCTTCAATGGCACTGAACCCTGAACGCGGCACGTGGTGTTTCCTGAAAAGAAGTGTAGCCAGGTAGAGTTGGAAGGCCAGCTGAAGGAGAAGGACTGCGCAAACGTGCAGGGGAAGCAGTTGGGGCTCCAGCATGGCACATCCTGCACCACGCGCATGGCAGCCGTTGTCGTTTCAAGCCCCAACTAAATCTGGGCAGGAGCTGACCATCCAAAAGCTCGAAGAAGACACCGCGCAGCTGACCGGCCAGGTCTGCACTTTGCCGTATTTGCTTACAGCCAACATGAGGATTTCCCAAGATTACGGGTACATGTTGGGGGGTCCCACATTAAGGACCATAATGTATTGGGGTCTAAATTGGAGTCCCTCTATTTATGGAAACTACCAACATGTGCAGACTTTGGAGGTTACCGAACTCAGCGGTGTGCGCGAGAGAGCGGAGCAAGCAGAGAAGATGCCTCCCGGCAGCAAACGACAGACTAGTTAGGGTTTAGGTGATTGCTAGTAGGGAATGGAAAATCGGCTGAAAAATGGAATGGAAACTGTGGCTATGGTTCGGGTTTAGGGATATCTTACTGCTCCTTAGTGGGCAAGGGAGGAATGAATAGCAGGTATATACTGCAGTCTGGATGAATTCTCCAATGACATATGATCTTCCATGTTCATTTCCATGCCTGCTTTCCCGACTAACAACCGCAAGATAAGCCTCAACCCTAAACCCTATATATCTTATATCTCCATAAACTCCCAGTTTCCATTTGAGTTTCCATGTGCTTGCCCACGTGCTCTTCAATTCCCCACCCTATATAACCCTCATTGACCCCCTATAGGCCCTAAACCTTATAATCCCCTATAATACCCCCTATATTACCCTATATACCCCTGAAAATTTCCCGATATTTCAACCTTTGACACGGTTATTCCAAGGCTGGAACCCTGGAAAAAGCGGACCGAAGAGATTCATGAAGCTTTCCAGAAGGAACTTGCAAGGGCTTTTGCCAAGCCTTTCAGGCTTTTTGAGAAGCCTTTATGTGCGAACATGCAGTTTCAATTTGCACCCCCTCAATCCCCCTACATCCTGACTTTTAAGCCTTTATGTGCTACCACGCAGTTTCAATTTGCAGGAGCAAGCTCTGCGGAAGCGGTATCACAATCAGATGCAGGCCGGAAGAAAATGCAACGCGTAGCTCACCCCTATATAACAATAGCCCCTATACAATCCCTATATAAACGCATATAAACCCCACATAGTATTTTTCCATTTAAACCCCACATGGTAGTTTCTATTTCATGTCCATTTCATTTTCCATCTGACTGTCCATCAAATCGGGTATGTTGAGCTAAGTTGGCCAAGGTCCACTAAGTCCACGTCCCAATCCAGTAGCCACTCCCTTGAGCTAAAGTCTAAAGTCCTGAAAGGGGGTTATACAAGGGACTGTTATAGGGGTTGTTAAAGGGGATACTAGGAGCTGCGACTGTAGCTTAGCTCGGCCTGAAGGACATGAAAGGTGCCATTCGTGTCTTCGCAAGAATACGCGTCTGGCTCAGAAGCTGCAAACAGCAAGCACAAGGACTAGAACGGTACTAGTTTTCCTTTTTTCGAGGAAGGCACGCATGCACGCATGTAGAGCAGAAAGAGACGGATCTAGAATTGGGGACTTCTCTTGCACACAAACTTGGGAGGCTCAAATTCACACCCTGTCACCCTAGCACGGCTCATGGTGCGCAAATGCTGTTTCAAGTCGATAGGGTAGCTAGCGGTATTGAGTAGGTAGATGCGGTTGAGCAGTTGAAGTTGGCATTTGGTGCGTGGGGCAGTTTGGGTTGGCCTGATTGGAGGGATCTTGTTTGGGATGTGTCCAGTGGGAATTGATTGTTTGGGCTTGTGGCGGGCGTGTAGCAGTTTGGAAATGGGACTTCTCACCAAATTCCATCAAACAGTCTTTTGCTGTGTTTCGTTTCTAAACGTGAGTGTAACTACGTTCTTTTGTCCTACTTACTGTCGTAGCCAAGCAGTCTTTGGTAAGTTGTTTAGGGGTGTGAGCGTGGGTGCGCACGTGCGAAATCTGAACTTGATGCCTTGAGAGCCCGCAACCATCGGTCTGAATTCGTGGCCGGACGTGTCCCCCGAAGAACTGAGGACACACAAGAGTGAACCTCAACCTGGATTTCTTCTACCTAAACCCTAGACCCTTAACCCTATATAGCCTTATATAACCCTATATGGGCCCTATCTCCTAAGCCCGCATCTCAGGTCCAAAAGTTGCGCGGGAAGCTGATCAGGAGGCAGCGCAACACCCTTGATCCAAAACCCTATATCTCCCCTTATATCTCCCTATAAAAACCCCTACACTGCTTTAAAGGGACAAGTCTCCTTGGCAAACCAAACTTGCAGCAAGCTGGAACCCGTCATCTGGCCTTTGGTTAGCTGGGAACGAAGGAATGGAAAAGAACATGGAAACTACCATAACGGGGTTGTATAGGGTTGAGGGTTGAGGGTTTAGGGTTGAGAAGGAATGCAAAAAAATGGAAACTACCATAACGGGGTTGTATAGGGTTGAGGGTTTAGGGTTGAGAAGAAATGGAAAAGAAAATGGAAATTACTATAATGGGTTATATAGGGATTACTATAAGGATCCATTCCCTCATTCCTAGCTAACCAAGGGCCAGTCGTCTCTGGTGTCCGCAGATGGCACTACACTCGCTAAACTGCCTAGATCCTCCACCTAGCTTCCAGCTGGGCTTAGATGCCCACTACTAGGAGCCACAATTCCCTGATTAATGGTTCTAGGAGGGTCCTGGTATTGGACTTCAACCTTAACAATTTCTGTCCTGTTGCAGATCTCCGTTTACAGACGTGACGCCTTCTCGCTGGAGTGTGCTGCGAAAGACAAGAAATCGGCCGCCAAGGTTGGTATTGTTGACATTAAAAATCCTGCATGACCCTAGTTAACCATAATACTGTAATTCTGTAGGTGTAAGGTACTTAGGGTCATGCAGGATTCTTAGTATCCACTGTATGTCTGAGAGCAAAGGTAAGTGGGTTGATGTTTCGCCTGTAGGTTTTTTCACACTATGGTAGTTTCCCAAAATGGGGGTTTCCGAAATTTGGGGCTATCATTTCAGGGGTCCCCATAATTAATCAGGACCATAACTAATGAGGATTATAGTATTTAGGGTTACACTGGGGTCCCCGTATTTTCGGAATGTACCAAACAAACGGACCCTGATCTAGACCCCAAAACTACTAGAATCCTTCTTATAGGAGCCCCAAAAACGTACGAACTCCCGCTATAGCCATCAGACTAGATTCTGATTTGTTGGCCTCTCCACAAGGCGCAAGGGATCAGAGGGCTGCATTGCGGGATCTGAAGTAGGGGAAGGCCACCATGCAACTGGAAGGATCCATCTCGATGAGTTGCTATCATATTCCATTGATGGCAGGACTACAACTTTGACGCCGTGTTTGACGAGCAAAGCTGGCAAGATTTTCTATGAAAACACTGCAGAAGGGGAAAGTTTCCGAGCCAGAATCGTGAAGTTTCTGTAGCTGCTGCTTAATTAACTTCATCCTGATTGCCAACTTAGAGGCGCACCGACGCACCAAGAGGTAGACCCTAGGATCAGGACGCTTCAAGGGCAGAAGCTCAAATAGCAGCATGTACATGGCCGAGTGTGCCTTGCCATATAACCCCCATATAACCCTATATACCCCTACATAACCCCATATAACCCTATATAACCCTATATCACCCCATATAACCCCTATATAACCCCTGTGGCAGGCACAACTCGCAAGAGGACGTGTTTGCTGATTGTCGTGGTTTGATTGGCTCAGCAGTTGACGGTTTCAACGTCACCGTGCCTCGAGCTCAGCTCCGCGGTCATCTTATGCACTAGGTCCATTTGAGCTACAGGCGAAACCCCTTAAAGGGGAGATATATGGGGGATTATATGGGCAAGTAGTATAGGGTTATCATTTGAGGGGATACTAGGAGTCTAGACTATAGCTCATTTATCCATCATACAATCCAGATATTCGACGACCCCTTGCGACCTAGATCACTAATTGCACGAGTTCTGTTTTCTGAGGTTCGCCTACGGCCAGACGGGCGCTGGAAAGACCCACACGATGTGCCCCAATCTGTTCACAGCCTCACAGCTTGAACCTTGGATCATGTATCCTCCCTGCTTTCTCAGTTTTCGCCTAGCTTTCAATGGAATAAGAGGTAGTTTCCCCAAATCGGGGGACCCCAATATAGCCCCAAAATACAACAATCTCTTTTATAGAGACCCAACCCAAAGCCTATAAAACCCCTTTGGGCTTTGGGAAACCCCCAAGATTCTACGTAACCTCTTCCTATGCTCATGGAGGTACGGCAACGAGGTCTGCAGCTGAGGGGCCCGTGTCTGCAAGCTGCGCCGTCTAATTAATATAATTCTTCTTCTTTTCTGATTATTACCGTCATGGCTTTTCTTATTCTCTAGTATTATGAATATTTCTATGATCAGTATTATTACGGTTGTTACAATTTCTATTACTGCTGTTATTCTAGTCCACCATACGCCACTGTGTCGTAACTGGACATGAGACATCACTCTTGGACTCTTGAGGCTTGCATAGGGAAACCCTCAACCCTAAACCCTATCATGCTAGCGAAGGCGATGCCTGGCCTGGTTCCACGAGCCGCGGAGGAAAGGGAAACTCCTGCTCATACTATCTGAGCTATAGTCTAAACTCCTTAAAGGGAGTTATACACGGCATTATATAAGGGAGCATAATAGATATTGGGACCCTAAGTGCTAAACTTTGGACCTTCAAGGCTGTTTGGAATGTCAGCCCTGAAGATCCCAACGCCGTAGCCAGCAGGAGCTTTTCACGGTCCTAAGCCCTGTCCTTAGTGATGCTGCCCTTGCACTTCTTTTCCGTTTCCACTGGGGCCTGCAGAGCTTGAGTCGTGAATAAAGCTTGAGTGTGCATAGTACGCATGCCAGTTTTTGGCTACCCTACACCCTGAACCCTGTATCCTACCATGGTGTTTATCTGGAGCAACCGATGAGAATCAGCTCTGGCATCTAAGTGGCTGAACTTGGAAAAGCTAGCAATAAAAAGCTGGCCATAACAGTGATGATTGCATGCGGGCCAGAATTGCCTGCGGGACTAAGATGGTTCATGATTCTGGCAGTCACGGCGCAAGGATCGACATTCTTGATTTTAGAA
Source organism: Symbiodinium pilosum (assembly GCA_905231905.1). Classification (NCBI taxonomy): domain Eukaryota; class Dinophyceae; order Suessiales; family Symbiodiniaceae; genus Symbiodinium; species Symbiodinium pilosum. Next base: position 52,370 of record CAJNIZ010037247.1, read on the forward strand.
GCATGCTTCGCAACATGAGTCGGAGCCAAGAAAATTGTAGAGCGGATTATTCATGGCAAGGCTCAAACGCGTGTCACACAGCGCAGAACTCTTCCACTTTGCCCATTTTAGAGAATAGTGAAACCCGCAATTTGAACTTCTGCAAGCAGTACTCCCTTGCTTCAGGGCACCTCCCTTGCTTGAGGGCCCCTCCGTTGCTGAGGGCGATATGCCCACGAGTGTGAGTCGAAAGTGCTGTGTTCCATGTTCGAGCTGGTGCCTCAGCTGTTCCGATTCAATCCTTTGACATAGGACTCCCAACATGCAGCATGGGCAAAAGATGGCGATCTTTAATGTAGAGGCTCTACCGAGACGACTTGGTAGACCTCCTTTTCACAAAGGCGAAGGCGCCGATGCTTGCTGGATAGAGTGCGACTTGAACTTTAGAGCTTCAAGCTTCGTTTGAAAAGGTACCAAGCATGCCTTCTCAGCAGCTGACAGGGCAAAGCACCTCCCATCCTCGACATCAAGAAAGATCCCCGTGGGACCGTGAAGGTGCAACTGCAAAGCGAAGGGATATGCTAGCATAATGCGTGTGCCTGCAGCACTCTTCGCTCGTGTAACTGCTCAGCATGCTAAGCTTCTCACGAACTGTTGAGTGCCCAGAGGTGGAGAATGCTGTCGAGATTGAGGCGCTCCGCACACGTATAGTCGGCCTTCCTGCTCGCAACTGGTTTTGACGTTGACTGATGCCACTGCACGAAGACACATGCCACAAGAACTTGCAAGCAGACATGTTGCATCACAATACATCTCACGCCCCGAATTCATGAATTCGTACGTGTCGCCAAACCCAAAGAACAGGTGACCAGCCCTGATGAGCTACAGAAGACGATCAGCACGGGCATGGAGCGGCGGCATGCGGAGTCCCCACGCACGCTCAGGATGAAAGACCATGACACACACCAAGTGAGACACGAACATCCTCCTGCTGGTCTCTCATAAGTCTCATAAGCCAGAGGGCAAGATCCCAGAAGATCCCCAAATATCCCCATATGGATGGTTGTCAAAATTATGGTCCCTTTTCTGGGTACCCTAAATATTAGGGGCCGTATTATAATAGGGACCCAAAAAGGGACCATAATTTTGATTACCAGCCATAGATCTGAGGTGGCGGCCACGAAGATGAATGCTGACTCTTCCAGGCTGACATGCATGCCTAGGCTTTCCATTAATCCCAATCTACTACAGTCGTTTCCATAGGGTTTAGGGTTTAGGGTGTAGTTTCCATTTTCTTTGCCATTATCCCAATGTAACCTCAATCTACTACAGTAGTTT
>CAJNIZ010037247.1:53786-67057 GCA_905231905.1 Symbiodinium pilosum
TGCGTTGCCCACGGTATGGTTCCCCTATTTCACCCCTATATCACCACTATAATCCCTGTAGTTTCCATGTTCTTTTCCATTATCCCAATATAACCCCAATGTACTATAGTAGTTTCCATTCTCTTTTCCATTATCCCAATATAACCTCAATCTACTACAGTAGTTTCCATTTTCTTTTCCATTCTCTCAATATAACCTCACTGTACTATAGTAGTTTCCATTTTCTTTTCCATTATCCCAATATGACCTCAATGTACTATAGTAGTTTCCATTTTCTTTCCCATTATCCCAGTATAACCTCAATCTACTGCAGTAGTTTCCATGTTCTTTTCCATTCTCTCAATATAACCTCAATGTACTATAGTAGTTTCCATTTTCTTTTCCATTATCCCAATATAACCTCAATTTACTATAGTAGTTTCCATCTTCTTTTCCATTATCCCCATATAACCCCAATAGTACCCTAATATTACCTCAATGAGCACCTGCGCCAGAGTCTACCACCCTGCAGATGTCAGGTCTCACTTGATCTTCATCGTTACGATCGAGTCTGTGAACAAGAAGTCGAAGCAGGAGGGAATTTGTAACCAAACCTAAGCACTGTGACATCACAATGCATGGTACTCTGCTGCTTGAGCACAGATTTCAATGGTCTTGATGTCAATGGAGCGGTTTCGTAGCAAGATGCCACATGTACAAATCCCTGGCACTTCACGATCCAGGTCTCCACTGGCAAGCTCACACTCTGTGATTTGGCAGGCCTATAAGCGGGAATGTGCCGCTTTCAGTTGCCTGACCATAGGTCCCTACCCGGGCTTTGTAGAGGCACTATAATCCCAGTTTCCATTCCATGTTCTTTTCCGTGTGATTCTCCAGTATTGGGGGATAATATATACCTGTATACTATATACCCGTTGAAGGGACCTAGGGTTTCCATTTCATTCTCCATTTTCTTGTCCATTTGATTCCCCATTATTCGGGGGAGAATATCCCCAATATTACCCTAATATAACCCCAAGCTTTTGAAGTGGAACAGCTCCAGGCTAATAGGCTTCCCCAGCTGAATCTGCACAGAACCTTCATAGAAGACTGCACGATTCTCAGAAGCATGTTGGTGACAGATTTCATGATGCGAGCCAATTCACAGAGAGATTGCTTCAGGCTCCGAGCGGTTGAAGAAGAGCGAGGTGACCGGTGAGCAGATGAAGGAGGCCTCTACTAGAATTATAGCCCCCCTTAAGTAGATAGAATCTGGGGTATATGGGGATCTTATTATAATATACCCAAAACCATATTCTATCTACTTCAGGGGGACTATAGAATTACTAGAACAGCTTCTTTGGGATTCGGTCGTGGCTTTGCGGCAGCTTGAACCCCACGATTGGTTCCAGCATGCCAAACAACACATCCCAGCAGGCCGCAACAAGCAACCAAAATCTGACACATCACCTTGCAGATATTACGCTACAACTGTTTCCGCGTTCACTTCTTCATTGTCATGGCAAAAAATGTTACTGTTGCGCAGGCGCAGTCCATCAACAAGTCGCCTTGACCTTGGTTTCCAGCCAGTTCCTGTTTCATGCAGAAAAAAGGGCGGCGAGCGGGAGAACTGCCTCCGCGCCTGACCTGAACATACTTTGGCAAAGATTATGTCACACCCAGTCTCTAATTGCCTGAGCCACCTGAAAGCAGGCTGACAGCGCTTGGCGACGTCATCGAGGCAGCGGTACATCTCATCTGGATACTGTACTCAAAAAGTCAGCCTGAAAGAGCATAGACTCTGGCAAACAAAAAGATAAAGAGGTGAGGGCCCGGGATTTTGCCACGTTTTGCGTGAGCCATGTGACCTGTGGCTTCAAGACTACACTGAGGGTGAGCCAGTCCAGCCTGGAAGGCGCTGACGAAGCAAGCGAAGCACATACCCTATCGGAATCATCGGCTTACGCCGGGAGCCTTGGGCGGACTGGTGCTCGCAAGCTTAGGAGTGCTAACAGACAAGTCTACATTTAACGGCAAAAGCCCCCTGACAAAGCGCAAGAAGTTTAAGAAGCCTCCATCCTTGCAGGGACCTTCAGCTTCAACCAACACATTGGGGTAATATTAGGGTTGAATTGGGGTTATATGGGGATAATGGAAAATAAAATGGAAGCTACTAGTACATTGAGGTTATATTGGGATAATGGACACGAAAATGGAAACTACTGTAGTAAATTGGGATTTGGGGTCATTCTGAGTTGCCTTGAAGTTGGCTGCAATTCAGGCAGCTGCTGAGCGACTCTCTGGGTGGCAATGCCAAGACGCTGGTACGCAGCTGAACTCACCCTTGTAGCTTATGGGGGTTAATATGGGGAGTACCTAGGGATATAGGGGTTATATAATCACTATACAAGGGTTATACATGGTAATGGGATTAAGGGTCCTTATTAGGAGAGATACGACATGACAAACGCAGCTTAGTCTGTGCACGCAGATGTTCGTCAACTGCTCACCGGCTTCGGGCAACTTGGATGAGACCGCCGCAGCGCGCGGACCTCATCCTGTCTAATGAGTCTAATTGTAAGTGCAGCATTTCAAGAAATTGTGTTAAGATTAATTTTTGGGAATCTTCTGGCATCCTAGCGGGAGTTTGAGTTGAGGGTGCCTCTTCTTGAGTGCTGCTTTCCATCCGGCCCCAAGGGCCCAGTGTTGAATGGAGTTGGCAGGCTGGCCTATGCCGTCAGGGCTAAGAACATCGTCAACAAGGTTGGATGTGTTGGTTCCAGATAACCCCAATATAGCCTGAATATAATCCCTATAATAGTAGTTTCCATTTTATTTTCCATTATCCCAATATAACCCCAATATAACCTGAATATAATCCCTATCAGACGAAACAAAGATCACCTTCAGTCCAAATAGGGTGTCCCTCACAGGTGGAGAAGAACTCCGACAGCCAAGAAGTGGCACGTCTGAAGAAGGCTGGTTGTTTGCAAATCTAGAGGGTCCTAGCAAAGCGTGGGGGTTGGAGGGTTAAGTGGAATCATGTGGATAAATGTGCAGTAGTGTTTGTATAGTCACCCGTCGCCTTCAGTTCAGTACAGAATGCTTCAGGGCATCGACAAAGATGTGTTGATGATGGGCCATGCCTTGTGTGCACATTGGATTCTGGGAGGGAGGTGCTTGCAAAGCAGTGCAGCGAGACCTGGGCACTACAGAGACCAGTGTCTTGCAATCTGAACAGCTGCGGATGCTGTTGAAAAGTTGACAGAAAGCTCTCTGCAAACAAGAGCCTCGCAATCTCAGACAATTTGAGATTTTCATTGCCAATCCTCACACGCGCACGCATGAGTCTCGCGGCGCTTGTTCCTGAAATGCCGTTGACGGTGAGCAGAGCCTCTGGCGAAAGGATCCCTAACCCTAAACTCAACCCTAAACCCTAAATCGTAGTTTCCATTCTATTTTCCATCATCCCAATAAAGCCCCAAAATAATCCCAATGTAACCCTAATCCCCGGACCCCGCGCACCACGGCTCCCTCAAGAGGGGCAGAGTGCTTGGAGGGAGGGTGGTCAAAGAGGGAGCGGTGGTGCGCGTTGGGGCTTCAGAAGGCCCTTAAGGTTGGGAATCAAGGGATTTTGTTTCATGTTTTACTGTTGGGTATCTGGTGTTGTGGATTTGAATTCAAGGCTAGAGGGTTAAGGGTCTAGGCTCAAGGGTCTAGCGTTTTGGATTTGGGGCGTTGGGGGAGTGAGGGCTTTGGGATTTATGGGGTTCAGGGTTTTAGGGATCACGGTTTGGGGGGGTGGGGTTAGGGTTTAGGTTTGCGGGGGTTTTAGAGTTTTAGGGATGAAGGTGTGGCTTTTAGTTGTTTGCCCACAATTTTGGTTTTTTGGATTTTCATTTTTGGGCTTAGGGGTCAGGGCTTAGACTGAGTTGTTGTTCGGCTTTCAGCTTGGGTTATGGCTTGTAGGTCTTCGGTTTATGCCGTTGGGTTTAGGGTAGGGTTACGGTTATGTTTAGCGTTTGCAAGTTGTAGGAGTGTGGTTTTAGGATGTAGGGTAAGGGGTTTAGGATTTTGTGGCAGCAGTTCTGAGCAAAGTTATGATGCTGGAGTTTAGGGTGGTGGGCTTAAGATCCATGTTGAAGCCGTGGCGGGGTCGGAGGTGGTAATGCTGGCGGTGGGGGGTAGTAGTGCACCCCATCCGCCATGGGGCCAAACACCAGGAATTGCAGAACTCGCGGAAATAGCGTGAATTTAAGAGAATGCGGCGCGCACTCGTTTACTTCAGCCTGGGAGAGCTAGGCCCGAACTGAAGATAGGCCAAGACGAAATGGGGGTTTCCCAAAAATAGGGGTACCTTATGGGGATCCCCATAATAAGGATTATAGTATATTGGGGTCCCCCTATTTTGGAAAACTACCAAATCCAGCAAATCCTGGACTGTTGGCTATCATTCATGATAGCTGGCGAAAGCGAGGAGATGTGAAGGTAGATCCTTGTTTGCCGGATGGCCTGGTGGCAGCTACATTCAGAGGGTGCAGGATTGCTTTTCCTATTATCATTACTATTATTAGTACGACCTGTATTATTACCACTTCTTACAAGCATTATCACTACTAGTAGTATCAGTAGTATTACGGTTCTGATTACTATTATTCCTGTTTCTTAAGTTGAACCCACTGCTTTGGCTCAGAACCATGCCTATCACCCCCATACAACCCCTAACCCCCAAACCCTTAAAGGATACATAACAGTATAAAACCCCATATAACCACCCTTATATACCCCTTACATAACCCGTATATACCCCTTACATGGCTCTTGTATAACCCCTATATAACCCTTATATACCCCTTCCATAACACTGAACCCTAAACCCTGTATAATGCAGGTGGTGCAGATGCTGAGCTCGGAGCTAGAGCAGGCTTCTTCTTTCAAGTCGAAATGAGGAATAAGGAGAAAGATTATACAGGGATTAAAAAGGGGTTTTAGGGGTTATGTAGGGGTTATACAGGGGTCATATAGCGATTGTGTAGGGGTTATATAGGGATTATATAGTACACAGGTATTATATGGGGATCATATAGCGGCTGTATATGGATTATGTGAGGATTTTCGAGAGATTACACGGGGATTGTATTCCCACATTCGCTGTTCAGTGTGACTCTTGCATCCGGTGTCCTCAGTCATGCGCCAGGCGCGCAAGAACGCAGGCGATGCTCCACTGCCAAAGCTGGGGGATGGCGCTGGCGAGGCCTGCTCTTGGCATTGCAACCATACTTGGTAGTTGATTGCAAGAAGCAGGAAATGAGCGAAGCAAGTCTGTATATGACTACAGAGCAACTCAGTGGGTGATGTTAGAGCAGACGTCCTTGCTACAGGGGAAAATGGTAACACTACAGCGGTAGTTTCTGTGTGGGTACATATATGCGATCTCTTCAGCAAATGATGGTAATCAGGCATTAGGTTCAGGAAGCCACTAAATATTAAATGTCATGGCGCGATGGAAAATTCTCTTTTGAGTCTGAAAATGTGGAGAAAGCAGCCTGTATTGCGCACTCTGTCACCTTGCAACAAGCATCTTTTGCACTTTGCAGGCATGAGCTAAACATTTGAAGCAAACACAAAGGTTTTGGTTGATGTGGAGTTCTAGAAGTTGTCAGAAATGAAAGCAACACAAGATGGTAGTGGTTAATGTAGACCCATGATCAGTAAACCCCTTCCCTTAATCGGGATTATAATAGGGATCCTAATATTGAGGCCCTTAACCCTAAAACCCTAAACCCCTTAAAAGGAGGGGGTTTATGAATCATGGAACCCTAAATAGTAGTTTCCATACTCTTTTTCATTATCCCTATATAACCCCTGTATTCCCCCTGTATTACTATATTTCCGCTATATTAACCCTAGAAGGCCTATTTAGGGTGTAGGGTTTAGGTGTTTAATGTAAACCCATGATTACTAAACCCCCTCCTTTTACGGGCCTTAATATTAGTATCCCAATTATAAACCCTATTAAGGGGAGGTGTTATCAATCAGGGTTTGGGTTATAACACAGCACAGAGTCATAGTGAAAGAGGAACTGGATGATCCTGACCATGATGTTATTTTTGTCAATAGGAGGGGAATATTTGTGACCTATCACACATATTGCTTTTGTAAGATCATGAACTACTTTTGCGAAACCATTACTGAACGGCATCATTTCGATCACATGTTGATAGCAGCCATTGCATCGTGTTGGAGGGCACGTAATGATATGTTGTGAATACGGAATGAATAATAGTGTAATTTCTCGTCTCAACTGGTACAACATCACCGTTATCCCAGGATTTGAATGCTCGCACTCCGGAATGAGTGGGTGAGTTAGTTTCCGACCACCGCAAAGATTGAGACTCGAAACAAAAATTATGATTGGCATTCAAGCTTACGGGTGTTCTAGATTTCTGCAGTCCCCAGCGGTCCACACTTGTACAAGAGGCTGCACATATGCAGCCCCTTTGTTGGGGTGAAGATGTATTACCATAGCATTTATATCCTTGTGTGTGCCTCACCCATAGTGCCCAAAAACCTGGCTCTATTCAAGATAGAGAAAGACTTCTGTTTTTTATTCAAGGGCCCAAGTTGCCTTGTTTTGTATTGTTGGTTCTAGATGTCCAGTTTTCAGATTTCCAGATTTCAGGGATTTCACATGTTTGATTTCTAGGTTTCTGGATTTTCAGAATTTCAGATTACTTGCTTGCCAGATTTCCAGCTTTCTAGATTTGCCCTGAAGTCTAGAAAACGCAGAAAAAGACAACTAGAAATTTAGAAGTTCGGAAATCTAAAAATCTGGAATTCTGGAACCCAGAAATTTGGGATCAACATGATAGCCTGGAGCCCTCGATGTTTGGGGGTTCCCCAAAATTAGGGGTAGCCTTCTGGCGGTCTTATAAAAGGATTACAGTAGACGGGGGTCCAGATACAATTCCCCCTCATGGAAACCAACATTGTTGGCCTGTGGCCCCCCCTCGCCCCTCCTGGGGGGGCAGCGCCTCGACATGCTACGCCAGGAGAGTCCTCAGGCGGAGTGAGCGAGGGAATAGAGGATGCAGAATGGTGTCAATGGAAGCAAGCGTGCCTAAAGGCATATGCGTCAGTGGGGGAAGCCTCAACTAGTCTGTGTCCACTGCAAGCTTAGGCTTAGGTGAATTCACGTGCATGCTGTTAATGCGTTTCACATGAGCACCCCAAAGAAATCATATGGGTTGTCTTAGACTCTAGGTGCAGTTACCTGCAAAGCAGGGCTGCCAGTCGCGTGAACCATTATATCCAAAAAGAGGGGCATTGGTTGGACATTTTGTTATGCAGGTCAACTTTTTTGCGCTGGTAGACTGAAACGGATGCGTATCTGGGTTCTGAGGGTCCCGACCCGGACCAAATTCAGACACGAGCGGGCGATTTACCACAATTTCGTGGCAGACTGCATGCAACCTAGGCTCATGAAGGGTCATAACTTCAGCCAGAAGTGCCTCATGGTACATCAACCAAAGCCTATAGCTGCAGACGAGTTAGAGCGAACATCTTGGAAAATCCAGCCTGTTTATACGGAATTCCTATGTGATTGCCGTTGATCTCATATTCTGGCCTGGCCTCTATGGGGGAACTCTGGCCCCATGAAGCGCGGCGTCTTCTTCGACTTCGATTCCACCATGATGCTCTGACAGAGACAAGAAAAAATGTCTAGGTCGGTTCTTCTCGAGAGCTTAAACAAGAATACACGTTGTCGACAATTGCCCAGGACAACACCCATCAAACTGCCCCGATTTCATCGGCAGCTTGGCAAAACACTGAGCCTGTTCCTCTGGCCTGTGGCGAACATCAACGCTGCAATTGCAGGGCTTGGTTTCTGGATTGATTGTTCCTTACTTGTGAGGTCTGAGTCTTGCCCTAAACCCATCGCAGGCACGCTGTTGCTGACAGCCCTGAGATCTTCGCATCCATGACGCCACAAGAGCCCAGGCTGCAAAGAGACCAAGCACCTGAGTTGAAACCATACAGGCATGTATGTAGATACATTGGGTTTATATAGGGGTTATGCAGGGTTTATGTAGGGGTCAATATGGGATAATGAAAATAAAATGGAAACTACTCTAGTATAATAGGGTATGTTATACCTTGAAGTACGAAAGCCAGCTTCGATATCCAATCCACATATCCCTTTGTCATGAGGAGTGCCCTGTTTGGGTATCTACGAGCAGAACCGATTGCCATCCACCGTCTAATCGGGCGTCCGTTTTCTGGACACTTCTGATTTTTTTTGGTGTGGTTCAGGTGGATGCTTACCTGCCGAAACACATATGAGCCGGCCCAGTAAGCAGTGCCCCCAAGGAGATCCTGGCGAACTTTGGCGGAAGGCAGCGCTTGGCACGTCTGGGCCAGCTCTTCGAGGCCTCGTGAACATTCTGAGCCGGTCAAGGGTACCAAGGACAGTATGTGAGCTAGTAATTCGGGGGCCTCAACATTGAAAGCTACCTAGGAGATGTCTTCAGTTGTGTATTTGAATGCTGGGAGATGAGTGCCTCATCTGGTACGTGTACACCGCATCAGATTGTAGCTGGTAGCTATTACAACAACTGTGGCAAGGTTTTGTGCTTTCAGACAAGATTTAGTACACTATGAATTATATGCACAATCTGTATGGTATGTAAGATATATGCATTGTATGTATATATATATAGATAGATACACATATACCTTAGCTTCAAACGTATTCAAAGGGCAGCCGCCAGGTGGGCTGGCCTAATGGTAGCTGCATCGAGCTGCCGTTCATGTAGCCTTGCAATGCTAGGCTGGCAGTAAACTGGATAGACTATTCGAATTTGATAGAGTATTGGTATTCAAGCGATTATTGGGGATTGAAATCCTCAACCCCAGGGTAATTTTGGGGATTTGATACAACCTTGGCTGGCTTTTCGTGCGCGGATTTGTCCTGAGACAGGATCTTACCAAGGCGGGCTGCGAACTGCCAGGAGCTCAGCTTTCTCAACGCAAAATTATTATGATCACTACTATTACTACTATGGCTATTCTTATTGCTACTTAATAGCCTGCTACTATTATTATAATTACTACTACTTTGGGTTCTGAGTGTGAGTTAGTTCTCAAGCAAGCGATGCAGATCTTCGTATATAGAGTTCATGAAGGCGCCAGTGCACGTTGCGTGCTTATGACCACGGAGCCCAATTACTTGATCAGTAGCAGTCAAGCACCAAGAAAGCGGAGGCATTCATAAACCCCGAATCATGTGAAAAAAGATCTGGCAGCAGAGCAGAAGCAAGGTTCATTGTGTCCATCGGTTTCCGGGACAGCTGCATCTTGCCGCACCTCAAGGAGAGAAAACCCCATCACAACTTCTTTTCCTGTGCCTTTTGAAGCGCTGTCTCTGCCCTTGCATCGCGTGCGACCATGCAGAGGCAATGGGGCTCGAACGACATTTCAAACCGGAAAATGCCCCAGCCTCAGCAACTCTTAGCCCTCGAGCTAAAATGGCCACCAGCATATGCATTCATGTTCTTCTATTGATCAAGCAAGCGACCACAACATGATTCCTGCATATCTGAACCTGTCAGCGCACAGGTCTTCGGCCAAGACTCCAGGGCACTACAGGAGCGGGGCTTTGTGAAGGGAAGGCAGGCACCCCCCCGTGCTGAGAATGCACTGCTCCCTTTGCAGAGACTCCTGCGAACACATATGATCGCCTTGCTTGCCAGGCTGATTGTGCGCTTCTCAGTTCATGGAGTCAGCTTCGGTTTTGTCGCACTCTGGCGATGCATGCAACGTCAGTCGAAGCACACCTTCGTGTGTGATGGGATACTGCAACGATCATTGCCCGCACAGCCACGGCGCATGCAAGCTCACCGGATTGCTCCTAGAGAGCTCAACTGTGATGAGGCTGACTTAATGGCGGCCGCAGCCCGAGCGGTCTCGCAGGGTGTTGAGAGGGCCCTGGTCGTCTTAAACGTTTGGTTCCTCAGGATCCGTCCAGGGGCTGGCTTCCCACGGATGCGCTGTTCGTGGACGACTCAGTCCGCCACACGGAGGCGGCGGCTCCCTACTGCGAGGCAGGAAGTTTGCAGAGTCCAGAACTAAACGCAACTACCAGCCTCGCTCAACTGCCACAGCCCTCCATGGCTTGTTTTTGAAAGCTTCCCTCCTCCTTGTAAGTTGTAGCTGCATGGGTCCCTGAAAAGTCAATAGCACACAGTGCCCCGCAGCTCTTCTGTCGTACAAGTGGTCCTGGTCTTTTACGAAACTTTCACGACCACGAGCAAAAAGCAAGGGGAAGAAAGCATGGGCCGATGTCTGGAATTGCTCACAAATTGCCACTCATGTCGCATGAAGGCGCAGGGAGAGAGCGCAAGCTGATTCAGAAAGGTGATCCGTGTGCTGGGCAACGGCCTCTCCTTCTTGGAATTTGATGCGGTGGAGGTGCGGAGGAACATGCTTGACTTTTACCCCATGCATGCCCTCAATTCTGATGAGACTGTACGTAGCGCAAGGAGGCAAGTCAGCTGTCATCACAGTGGATCGGACAGCATGATTGTGATTCATTGTGACACCTGCCGGGATGGGACATGGTAGAATATGTGGAGATTTCCCAAGACTAGAGGTACCTTTTTGGGGGGTCCCTATGTAGTATTTTGGGGTTTATGTTGGAGTCCCCCTATTTTGGGAAACTACCATGTCAGTGCAAGCCAAGCGTGGGTGAATTTCATGACTCCGAGGCTCTTGCGCGAGGCTGGTCTTTCGGGCTGGGTGTCAGGAGATGTCGTTTCAGAATCTTGAGAGTGCCCTGGTCATTGTTCATGTTGACACAGGTTGTTGCACAGAATCTGCTGAAGTTTGGGTGCCTTACTAGGACAGAATAGAGTCTAACAGACTTATTCTTAAAGGGTATACTTCAGATGTTGCAGGGGTAAAGGATGATCAGTATTGTGATGCACTCGGGCAGAGATCCGCGGTGAAAGTTGCATTCTTGTTCGACTGCTCGTGCCCTGCAATGCCTTGGTACAGCTCAATGTAAGAGAGACAGGATATGGACCGACTACTGCCTTCTCCTTGTTTTCTGTCTTGTTTCTGGACCCAGCTCCAAACCATCCCTTATCAGTTGTACGAAATGTGCCTGAAACGAACTCCTGTCACCGAGCAGCAGAGCAAAGAGACAGCACCAGCCTGTCAATGGTTTTAACTCATTACCATCTCATGATGAGGTTGAGAGAGAACTCGCAACACAACTTTGCACTGTTTTCCGTAGGCTTCCTAGAGAACGGAAGAGCTATGCCCGACGAAAGCTTACCCCACTCCGAACCATCCATGCAACGTCTTAAGAAGCCTTCGAGGCCCGGAAAACATGGGGGTGGTTCAACCAGTTGGCTGCAGGTGAACGAGCACCTCTGCCCGGACAACTCCACTGGCGCTTGCACCCGGATGAGGCATGGACCAACTTAAACATAGGTACTGTAGGACTTGCGTCATGAGCGTGCAACATGTGTTCGTGTTTGTTGCTGTCCCCTACTGCCTCGACTCATCTTACGTGTATAGTCGCTTTTCACGGTGCACCCATTTCCGCCAGCAAGGTGAGAGCAGTTTGGGTGCATCCCACAGACTTGTGCCAAATTAGACAAAACGTAGTTCGGCCTTGTTCAGGCAGTGAAGGCATTGGGCAACGCCGCCACATTGCCAGGCACGGACAGATTTTAAGGCATACGCCACGGCATCATACAAGGACTGCATCTGGGAGACATTGCGCAGGCCTTCACATCCCAGTCCATGTGCCACCTTGTGCTCAGCAGAGAGGGTTGGGTCACTCCAAAAGTTTGCAGGTGCCTGGTATGTGGTCCAGGCTGAACTCGGCGGGACCTAATGTCAAAAAAGGGGCTCCGGCAGGGTTGTGCACTTTCGAGGTGGTGCCAACACAGCTGATTCGCGGTGCACCAGAGAGCGTTGGCTACATCAGCCCAAGCATGCCAGTGAGCACAATTGTTGCTGGCCCCTTTTCTGTCTTGGCTCCAGTATGTCCCCGACCGAACAGGCATGCTTCTCGGAGGTAATGTTTGGGGGGATGCCTCTATGATGGCTCACGCATGTTGTAGGTAGGCAGACATTTGTATCCAGCTATGGGATGTGCCAGTCTACAGTCTACAGCAGCTTCATCACAGGGACTTACATCCCAGCTGCCATGGCTACTTTGCTGGACCGGCTTGCCCGACTGGAGCAGGTATTCCTGGACAAAGCGATTTCTGGAGAAGGCTTAGTGCCACGATTGCGCAGGCTTGAAGAGATGTGCTTAGGATCTGAGGCATCCGGTACAGCCCCACAGCGCATTCGAGAACTGGAGTTGATCACTTTTGGGGATGCTGCAGAGGCTGGGCCACAAGAGCCTTCACTCCACTCGCAAAGAGCCGGATATGGAGGAGAGCAAATCCTCAGCGGAGGGGCATGCAGCAACTGCGGCAACTCAGTATGAGGTAGAAGACCCAGAGATTTGGGCTCTTCCGGCCGCGAAACGGCCACGACGCGAGGACCCGGAGCAGAGGTTCCAATTGCTCGGTAATGCCGGGCCGACAGCCAGCAACCCAGCGGCCTTCAAGCAGTTTCCACTGAGAGATGAGCAGCAACTGCGGTCGCTGGCCTGGATGTACAAGCAGGAAGCACGAGGTGAAGGCCTCAAAGGTGGACTGCTTGCTGACAAGATGGGGTACGGTAAGACTGCCACAACCATAGGCCTGCTCTCAGAAGATCGCACACAAGTGCAGGATGGTGGCCAAAGGCCGCGAGGCTACATCAAGAGCTCTGCAACGCTGATCATGTGTCCCCCACACCTCGTCCAGCAGTGGGAACATGAGTTCCTAAAATTTATTGGTGAAGAAGGTGTGCAGCTCTTCCGCGCCGCAGTCCCTCGGGGACTATACCGCCCTGGTTTGGAGCCCATCGTGCTGACTGCTGATGAAATGCCTTTTAAGGTGGTTGGTTTCGGGTCGGAATGGATTGTGTCAGAGGTCAGCGCAGACCTGCAGCGCAACAAGCAGCTTCCCTCAAAAAGTCTCCTCTCCGAAAGGTTTCCAGAAAGCCTTCAGAGAAGCAGCTTCCCTCAGAAAGTTTCCTCTCCGGAGGGTTTCCAGAAAGCCTTCAAAGAAGCAGCTTCCCTCAGACAGTCTCCTCTCCGAGGGGTTTCCAGAAAGCCTTCGGAGAAGCAGCTTCCCTCAGTCCGAAGGGTTTCCAGAAAGGCTTCGGAGAAGCAGCTTCCCTCA
>CAJNIZ010037258.1:2671-23374 GCA_905231905.1 Symbiodinium pilosum
GGTACAAGGAGGGTCCTGGTACTATGAGTATACTGATATCGCAAGGTCAAGTCCCCAGCTATTGGGCCCATGGGCCTTAGGGAAGTGGGCGGAAGGGTCTCTGAGACTGAAAACACCCGATTTCTCTTGGCAGCTCATGGATGCCTATGAGAATTGTATAGTACTCAGGTTTTAGGGCTTAGGGTTAGAGGGTTAAGAGTTGCAGAACAAAATCTACCCCATTAGTCGAGAATCGCATGGAAAACATGCAGCATGTACTGGAAACTTGTGTGATAGAGGGTTGATACGAGGGCCTGAGAGACTTCAGCCCAGTTGCCTTTATAAGCAAGCCGTAATATTCACTATGTGCCGAGATGATGGTGTCCAGCTGAAGTTCCTCCTTTGCAACCCGCTCAAGCAACGGCGTTTGGCATCTGCGTTGTTCACGCGGTAATGTCTTAATGAAGGTATGCTACAAAGAGGTGATGGTTCTTAGGGAATCAAACTCCTTTTGCTGCGCAAGCTTTTACGTGAAGAGGCCTTGCTATTCTAATGGCTATGGGCGACAAACCGGCCGTCGAACGTAGAAGCTAGCGACGGTGACACAAAAATGTGAATTTCAGGCTGTCTGAAAAAGAGGTAGTTACACCTGAAAACCCACACAGAGGGAGTATGAAGAAAGCTATGGCCGTCCTTCAACTCCTCTGGTTCAACCCGCAGAGGCCTCAATTCATACAGCCGAAACAAGCCCTTAAACCCCCTAAACTGGGTTGCTGTTAAGGAACTTAAATGAGCCATTGTCTAAACTCTAGTATCCCCCTTCATGTCCCCTATAGTACCTCCCTATATTACCCCGTATATAATCCCCCATTAAGGAGTTTAGGCTATAGCTCAAATGAAGTCATCATCCCCTAAAAGCCCCTAAGCACCCTGTCGCTGTCCTGGATCAGCGGTGCCAGGTCTAACTCCGAGCCTTTGGTGGGCCCAACATCAAGCAGCTGCGGGGGCTTAGGGTTTTTTTTTAAGCCCGGTTAAGGGTTTAGGGCTTGGGACTTAGGATTCATGAGGGGTTTAGGGCTTAGAGCTGTGTAGGCTTGTAGGGCTTTGAGCGTAAGCCTTAAGGTTAGTATTGGTGTTGGACATGCCAACAGTGCAGAGTTTTAATCAGGGTCTCCAGAACTAACATGTAAACCCGTGCAAGCGGCTTTTCCAGGATTGAAGACGGGGTAGCCATCCATACATAGGGTTCAAGGTACATGCCAAATTAACACACATGCTAGTTAGGAGAAAATTCACTAGACGTCTGTAGCAAAGGTTCGGCCCAAGAAGGGCCGTTTAGGGGCCTAAATCCTGGCACCCGTTTCAAGATCCAACTACAAATTCACGGCCGGATCTATAAACTGGAGCTCTCAATGTGGCACCTTGCAACACCAAGAAACCTGAACCCTTCAGGCAGTCGGGGTAGGTGGCCTGCATACTGAAAATACCAAAGCCGAAGGCCCTAAACCCAAGCTCTAAAAGCCTGGAACTTAAGTCCTAAGCACCATGTAACCCAAGCTCTAAACTCTAAACCCTATCACACTTTCCATGTCATTGTCCATTTTCTTGTCCATTTGATTTTGCACTATTGGGGTCATGCATCCCTATATAACTCCCATATAAACCCTAAACCCTAAACCTTAAACCCTACCCCCTAGACGGGAAACCTCCTAGGCCCTGGCGAGTTCCCCGAAGTCTCGTGGCGCGGGTCTCCAGGCCTCCAAGCGCTGTGGCACCTGCGCAGGGAGCCCAAAAAAGGTTAAGGGTTAAGGGTTTAGTGTTTAGCGTTTAGGGTTTTGGGTTATATACGGGTTTAGTGTTTAGGGTTTAGGACATAGGGTTTCGGGTTAAGGGTTTAGGATAAGGAATATACCTTAAATCAGAGCAAGGATCCTAGTATCATCTAGGGTATATTCCTTAACTAAGGGGTCTTGAGCTCTCTGGCGTTTAGGGTTTAGGGGAAGCATGCTATGAAGTTGGGGGTTCTGCGCGTTTGCAGAATTTCCTTCAGGGATGTAACAGGTAGGCTAAACAATTCAGACCTAAGACTTTGGTGCGGATTTTAGAATTTCTAGCTTTTGGGGGTTTGGGGATTGAAGTCTTAGGCTTCGAAATGTAGGGTTCAGACAAGTTGGGCTTGAGATGTCTAATCAAGAAGCTGGCACCGTACTAGTAAGTCGAGTGGCAAAGAATAGCAGCAATACTGGCAATAGTACGATGGAGCAGTTTTCCGCTTGAGGAAGCATTACTTTTGGACGTCGCGGAGGTTACTGCACGAAATCTCTACCAAAGAGGCGGGCTACCAGCATAACAGACGAGATCATAGCAAGAGCATTTTATGAAAGGAGTCTGGTGGTAGCTCACGCCTTCTTAACTGGATTTAGTAGGGAATACGGGAATCTTCCTGTTAGATAGGAATTCGATTCCCTTACAGTACTCCCCACTAACCACTAAACATAGTTCAAGGAGCTCTTGTTGCTGGGCGGTGGTAGGTGCCCCTAAACTCTGAACCCTAAACCTTGAACTCTAAACTGTGATCATGAATCAACGGTCAAGATCTCCGTCCGTACACACACTGCAGATGAAGAACAGGCCCTAGGGATTCGAATTGCCCAATGTATATCTACAGACTTTGCTTATTGGTGAGTAGTAGGGAATACAGGAATATACTATGTAGGGTTTATATTCCCCTTTTCCTTACTAACCACCAGACATTGTAAGGCTCGACGTAGACATTATTTCTAGACTTGGATTTTTGAGGGACCCAGGAAGGACCCTGATCATAGCGACAAAGGGCAGTACTCTTGATCCGACAACCATACTTCCTGTAACAACCAGGGTTTGAGCAGGGGGGAATGACTCACCTGGAAATACAGGGCACTGATCAATTACCACTGTCATATGAGCTACTGTCTAAGCTCCTAGTATGCCCCTAAATAACCCCTATGGTAGTCCGCTATATAATCCCCTATATATCCCCCCTTTAAGGAGTTTAGACTATGGGTCATATTTAGTAGGCAAAGGTAGAGGGGAAGGATGAGGAGCCCAAATGCCAATCAGCCCCCACACGGCAACTGTTCCTAGCAAGCCGTGCAGACAAGAGCTGTATTTCTCCACAACTATGGTTTAAGGGACAATTGTACATTCCGGGAACCCTCGAATGGTGCCCCTTGTATTTTCGGCAACCCTAAACCCTATACACCCCTATATCTCCCCTATAAAATAGCCCTATACAAACCTATGGTCCCCTGTCAAAGGTACCCCTAGTTCTAGGAGACCCTAACACCCTCTCTATCCCCATAATATGTTCCCTCTGCCAGCCTGTATGACCCTCATGATGCCGTTTTAAAAGTTTTCCGACTTTTGGCTTGAAGTCAAAGTCCGGCTGGAAGCAAACAAGATGGGGTGGCCCCAAACCTTAAACCCTTAGCCGTTTAGGGTTTAGGGTTCAGGTTTTAAAGCCGTTAACCCAACACCCAAAACCCTGACACGAGTCCATAGGTTCCTGGTGCAAGACACCAAGAATAATAGTAGTAATAGTAGCAGAAGAAGAAACAGTCATAGTAATCAGTAATAGTAATAGTAGCTAGTCGTTAGTATATTAGTAAGAGCAATAGTAATAGTAGTAATGATAGCCACAGCAACAATACGAGTAATAATGGTAATCGTAAAAGTAATAGTACCAATGAACTAATGATGAAATGCCGTATTCACGGCCCGGGCCTGTTTACATTGGCAAGGCTTGGTACACAGAGTAGTCATGAGCCGCAGGGCGGATGATTTGAGGTTGTGTTCTTGGCAGAGTCAGCGGGACGCGAACTAGTGAAGGATTTTTTAGGGCCCACGGTGCAAGCCTACACCGCATACACCCTACTTCCCTATGTCGTGAACAGCAAACCAAATTCTAGACCCAAAAGACCTTCGGTTGTCTAGCGTCGCGTACGCAAGAATTTTGGCTATAGTGGGTCCCAAGCTGCATGTCTTTCAGCCTTTCAGGACCTATCATCTAGGGATCCAAGTAGCCCAATGTAGGTAATCTATACCAATTTTGGGATGCAATGTAGGGTGTATGTGTATACTTGGATCCCTATGGATTGGACCTAAGACAAACCTCGGCACCTCGTTGCACCCACTGGGTAGCCTCACCACCCTGGCAAAGCAAGGGTCTGTTGTCTAGGGCAGGCTCTTTGAGCTTTAGGAGGTACAGCCAACTTAAGTGGGAGTTTCTCCATAGAGGGGCCTGTCAGGGATTAATAATGAGATTATTGTAGGATCCATATTTGGGATAATGTACGGGTGATTTTGAAAAATGTGCAACTACGTTTCTTGAGGTCTGGCACAGGATTCCAGCGGAGGCTCCTATTAGCATTTATCACCTGGGTACCCTCGTAAAGGGCCAGTAGTATAGATGAGGAAAGAAAATACTGACTGTCTTGGTAGTGGATGAGGATTTCTCTTTGTGGTTGTAAATAGGGAATACTGGAATATAATCCGCACATGATGTATTCCCTTATCCCCTACCAACCCCCAGTAAGTTATGTGGTTTAAACATTCTGATTCACCGTTTCGTATCACAACCGCACTGAAGGAGGTTTAGCCTCATACTCAAAACTCCTAGCATCCCCCTTCATAGCTCCTATAGTACTCCCCTATATAACCCCGTTAGGGAGCTGAGACCTTAAACCCAAAGCTCTGTATAACCCCCTTTAAGCAGTTTAGATTATTGCTCATATGATTCGCAAGCACATTTGGGTAGCTCCGAGGAGCCTACAGCTTAAGCCCTCAAGCTAGCAATTGAAATTTGGGAACTTTGCAAAATAGGGGGATCCTTATGTACTTTTTTCCGACGCAGTGTGGCCCCACGAGGGTACCCCTAATTTTGGGGAAGCCTCCATCTGGACGGAAGAGATGTTGAAAGACAACAGCTCCAGCCAGGTTCAACCTTCCTATTCCTAAGCCCTGAGAAGTTCGGGGCGGCAACACAGAAAATGATCAAGTCTGCAATCCTACTCAGACCCCTGTCACACATGATGGTAAGGATCTGTTCATAGGACTCTTCTCGGGTGTTCGATGCCCTTGGGCGAAAAAACAGTAACTCAATGATGTTGCTCTTCATTTACTCTGAGTCGCCTCGCCCCTCTTGGCACAGTCCTCTGCTGCCATCACGCACAGCCTGTTAGCATCCGTTGCTTGGAGCTTAGGTTTTAATGCCTTTTTCAGACTGCATCTGTAAAGGAGCCCGCAATGGGACTTGCAAATCATGTCATACCCAGAGGGTCCATATATACAACTATTAAGGAATTAGACCCCAACATACCTTACTATAGAAGGAATTATTATGGGTCCCAATTCCCTAATAGTTGTATATGTGGACCCTCTGGGATACTTTGCCAACTTATCCAGCTTCGGAAAGACAGGTATCTTTGTGGCGGCTCCGATTGCTTTCTAGGTTTAATTCAACGTTCAGGGTGTACGGTACTCTTTTTTTTTGGGGGGGGGGGTGTGGGGGGGGGCTTGGAGTTTCAACTAATTAGTCTGGGCAATCATGATTCGGGTAAGTTATGACCAACGATAGTGGAATCTAATTTCTGGCACCCTCAAAATGATTGAAATTCTGGCTCAGGCAACATCCATATTGCAGCTCCCACAACGAGCACATTTGATTGCATGCTGGCAGCTACTATGAATCTTCTCTATCAGATGAAAGCCAAACTATCAGTTTTGTCGCTCTGGTGGTTCAACCTCTTTGGCTCCACAACCCCTGAAAAACAAGGTCGTTGCAGCCTACTGAAGAAAACAGATCTCTTGCTCAGGCTGAATTCACACACTCCAAACTAATTCAGTCCTAGCGCCATTTCCCGTAAACATGCGAGGTCCTATTTACAGCAATCCTTACGTAGAACCCCTAGGATCCCTGTACATCCCCTCCAGACAGGATCAAACATCAGTCCCTCTTTGGGCAGCCTAAGAATTGGGAGCCAGTGACCCAAAAAAAAGACCATGGTTTTGAGAGTCTACCGTAAACCCTAAACACTAAAGCCTCTCTCAGGCCCCTTTGATGAAACCTCCACCATGTCTTCACAGTGAGGATGGTGGTGCTTTAGGCTACAGAGGCCAGAGCGATGCGAGTTCGGATACTGCATGCACCTACCACAGTCATATAGAATGCTTATCAAGGTGAGGGTTAGGATTTAGGACAGTTTAGGGCAAAGGGTCTAGGGTATGGTATGACTAATCTGAACTATTGGGCACTATTGGAGCAGTGTTTACAGGGCGGGGACAATTTTCAGATTAGATTTTTTAAGTAGAACGTAGGATGAGCCGCGGTGCAAACTTCAAATTGCGTCAGAACTCCCCGAACCCTAAACCCTAAGCAATTGCCAATACAATGTTGAGGTCTATTTGAGGTACCGGAAAGCAAAGAAATCATAATTTCATGACTATACAAGGAAGGCAGGGCCATCATGTTGCTAACTAAGCCCCTAGACCAAGCCTGTTCTGATTTCATGTTCCATGTTATTGCCCATATCATGCTCCAGTGTTCCCATATGCGCCATTATCTGAACTCCCAGTAACGTAGTATCCCCCTTAATAACCCCTATAGTTGGCCCCTTATATAATGCCCTAAATAACCCCCTTTGAGCAGATTAGACTCAGCTCATATGCCCCTACATATCTCATTATTCAGGCGTTTAGTGTGAGTCTCAGGTCTTGTACCTAAGACCCGCCCCGCAGCACGGATTTAGGGTTTAGGGTTGGGTCGTTCACCCCAGGCAGCTCTCTGACCATCCTTGTTGGGTTTGAAAGTTTGGGTGGGCCCTTTGAAGCTCAGTATATATGACCCCAAGGGTCCAAGGACCCAAATAATAGGGCTCTAGGGCCCCAATACTATAACATGAATGGTATTTGGGTCCTAAAGCCCTATTAATTAGGTTTTTGGACCCTTAAAATTATGGATGATGATTAAGAAGATTGTAGGGATCCCCCTAGAGGATTCCAATGAGGACTACTTCGAGAAATCTCCATAGGAATAGCCCTTAGCAGGAGCACACACATGCAAACCTTATCGAAAGAATCCTGAGGCCCAAACCTCTGCAAAACCTGGACTCAGTTTCAAACCCCGCAAACCCTATGAACTCCCCAAACTGGGTTGCTGTTCATGATCAGGAACTTACTTAAGATTATGTACATGGCAATTGTAAGGCTTCTTTATTTCAGTAACGCAACTTAAGCTCCTCAACTTTAGCAGTAATCCAGTAAACCCAAACCCTGTATCTTAGTCCGGCGCTTGAGGCACTGGTAGAGGAAAGCACCGTAGGCGCCTTGCATGGAGGCCTGGACAGCTTCATCGAAGAGTTTAGGATTTAGGGTTTAGGGTCTAGGGTTTAGGATTTAGGCTTTCGGGTTCAGGGTTCAGGGTTGAGTACTTAGGGCATAAGGTTTCCAGGGAGCCCATACCCCTTCAACAAGGACTACATCTTCAATCACATTAATGATCTTCGTATATTTAGGACATATTCCCTAAATTAGAGGGTATTGGGCTCACTTGGCTTTCCGTATAGTGTACTTGGAAGGTCAGGGACAGGCGGGACTTAGTAATAATGGGGATACTTAGGGTTACCATATGGATTATAAGGGATCTGAACCTACTTGCTAAGTCCTCCTGACCCTCCCAGTAAGGTTTAAGGTCCATGGGTGGATTATTGGGGTTTGGGGTTCAGGCTTGAGGATTTTGGATACATGTTTTCAAAGCTGCCTGGATTACCACTCTGAATGCTCAACCTTAAATGACGACCAGAAGTCATCCAGCGGATCGTGGCTTCTACTTTGATCTGCATGCACATATCTTTTTTGTATCGAGATTTCCGACTTCAAGATTCACCAAGCTGTTAAAACCCCTTATTGTAAACCATACGGCAGCTGAGGGCTAAGTACGTCTTGAAACGGATCCAGTCCCAGACACCTGGAAGGATCTAGAAAGCAGCATGGTACCCTATGCTATCGTCAGGATCTAGAAAGCAATCTGTCATTGTCTAGTAGCCCTTCTGAGGGAACTATACTTTCTAGATTTCGCCAAGTGTCTCGGCTGCTGGAAGAATGAGACATTTGGCCCGAGGCTCCGTTCACACTGGGCTCTGGCTATGCTTGAAATTCATTAGTACCGGTCTTTGAACCGATTTTGCAAAGATATGGTTTGGGGTATCATAGATCTAGAAGAGGTGCCCCAAAATGCGCTGTCCTTTCCTCTCCATAAGAACGACTTCAGCATGACTGGCTACTATCGCTGAGAAGCACCGCGCTCTAAATCTCAGGGTCCAGGGCTTGGAAGCAGGGCGTATCCCTAAATCCACAGGGTGTCAGTTGAAACCTGTCCCAAAGCCTACCCCTAAACCCTATAACCCTAAACCCTACACTGCTTCTGAAGCTGTCCCGCCTCCTCAGGATTGAAGGACACGGCCTGCACACACTTAGCAGTTGCTTGAAACCATCCCTATGAAGCCTGCGAGAGTGCCCGGCAGCCGCTAGAGTGTAGAGCAATAGTCGCAAAGCCACAACCCCCAACTTCAAGGAGAGTGGCAGAGGGCTGGCATGGGTGCTGAGTCGAGCGTCATGTCTCACGCGTGAACAGCATGATGTGTTTGAGAGTCGTCTGAGACCTGCATGACTGTCTGCGGCATTTGCAACATCATGCTTCATCTACATGCTCTTGCTAGGCCTTGGTGGGAATAACAACACACCTCCCTCCAGGAACGCCCCCGCCCCTAAGGACAAGTAATGGTTTCCAAAACGGAGCCAGGTGTCCCGTAGAGAGCAGGTGTTCGATCACGGGTGGTTGGTGAGTATTCCCATAATGCTTACCTTGCTGTTACAAACCAAGTTGCTATTCTCCTGTAACATGGTAGTTTTTATTTTCTTTTCCATCATACCATGATTGTTACTACTAATTATTACCGTTATTGGGTTGCGTAGGACTGTTCAGGGCGCGAAGCTGAAATAAAGTTGCCTACCATGACCCTCACACTGGCCCATTTCCCAGAAATCCTGGGGTTGAGGGTTTTAGGAGTTTAGGGATGAGCCTTTGATATTCCAAGCTGGGTTAAAACGAAAGATGCTGATTCTCAAAGGCTAAACCACATCAGTTCCGAAACTAGGGTAGGTTTAGGGGCCCTAGTGTTTTTTTAGTTTTCTCTGGGTTATGCAAGTTATCAAGGGTAGTATAAAACATGGGAAACATGTTCAAACCTCTTAGCAGGGCATTGCCTTGTTCCACATTGGCGTGGGGTTTAGGCTTTGGGGCTTAGGGTGCGGGGTACGAACAAGAAGCATAGTTTGGGTGCTGCCCCCACCCAGTATCAGTCCATAATAGGGGGTATTCTCAGAGGCTACATACAACTTATAGTAGTAAAAATGTTCCAACTGTTGCTCGGTGGGGGCAGTATCCTATGTATAGTGTTCTGGTATTCAATGGGCTGCTCCCACCCCGGACTGAAATCAAGGCCTATGTGTGAAGGTGTGCTAGGTTTCCAGCCCCCCACTGTAGGGCCATGAGACTAAGGAAGGATGTCATAGTGTGCAGTTGTACTGGGTTGCTGTTAAGGAACTTAATTCAAGTCAGCATACCGGGGAAAACGTATTCATGACTATCTATATATATCAATTATGGTGGCTTAAGTTGAGTTCTTTACGGCTTATAAGGGGATAACCTTGGCAATCATGTAGGTTTCTGCACTAGTCCCGTTATGTTTTCTAAGACTGCCTCAGACAGGATTGTGATAGCAAGCACAGAAGGACTTTGCTAAGCCGGACTTTCTTGTCACAGTCCAAGGTTTAGTGACTAGTGTTCAGGGTGGCCGGATTAATCTAGTGCATTACCTCCCCAAACCCGATGCAACCTTTTTGAGGGGGGCCCCATACAACCCTCAACCCTGTACCCTAAACCCCCATGGAAGCGCCTCACCCGAAGCTGCCAGCAGTAGTTGCCAAGCATCCTGCGTTCCACTTGATGCTGTAGGTCCGAGACTCTTAGTCCGGAACCTATAATAGTAGCAGCTGCAGGAGGAGGAAGGGACGGAGGAAAAAGAGGGCGAGGAGGCGTTGTAATGAATGCAAGAGATAAGCCTCTTACTGCAACTACTACCACCACTACCTCCCGTGCTGCTGAGCTGCTATATGCTTCCCGCTGTCGGGCTGAGAGCCGAGAAGTGACTACCAAACGTGCCGCTATGTGAGCTATATATAGTCCAAACTCCTCGCATACCCTTCATCACCCCTATATAAGCCCATTTAAGGGCTATAGAATCATGTGAGCTACAATCAATATTTCCGATTCATGGACATGGGTTCCTACTGAAGAGATATTAGGGGCGATACTGACCTACCGAGAGCAGCCCTATGTCCACCCTCACTGGCTCCTTGGTAACCCTTATGTTTACCAAAACTCGTATGGCATATGGGGGTTTTCCGTAAACAGGGCCCAATCTCGGACCTCAGCTTATGGCTATGGGGCCCTGGGGGCGCCCAAAATACATGGCCCCTCTTTTTTTTGCAAGGCTCCATATTCTTACATACGCAAATCTGCATGCTAGGTGCTACCTTGGCATCCGTTTACGGATGCAAGCCTCAACTTTCCCTACAGTCTTGTATTGCCCATGGGTCGGAGCAAAGTAAGCCCTGAAATGCTCCCCCAGAAGACCTCAAGTCTTGGATGTTTTGGGCGGCAATCAGTGGAACGCTACCTCCATTACCTCCAATCCTGTGATGATTCCCTTGTGTGCAGCATATAGACAAGTATGCCGTGGGTAGGTATATCATGACACACACACACACAAGTTCTATCTACAGTGGCAACTCAAAGAGACTCTGGCGTGCGAAAAGGCCCTCACTTGTATTCCATATACCTCGCCCTAAACCGTACAAACCCACTCACGTACATTATATGTGTATACAGATATATACATGTGATGTTTATATACATCTAACCCATTCTCTATTTAATGCATGTTCTTTCAACCTGTTCTCCATGTGCTACCTACGTCCTCTACTCTCAGCCTCCAACCCTGTCAGAACCCTCATCCGCAAACCTTTGCATAAAATTTCAGCCCCACATGGCCCAAGACCCGTTCAAATTGAGAGAATCCTTTCGAGTACCCAAAGACTGGCATAAGCTCCTCGTACAGCCCACAGCGGCGAAGCGACTTGGCAAGAAGCAGCTGCACCTGGGGAGTCTGGAGGGATGCTTTTTGGCCCTACACGTTACACGACGACACGAAGACGATAACACAACATGAAGACACGAGGATGGGACACAAAGATACGACAAGACATGCATGCCAAAATGACACGTCACGAGACACCACACAAACACGGCGGACGATACACACTACACGAGGAGGCGACACGACACGAAAAACGGCAAGAAGACACGGCACAAACACGGTGGTCACGACACATCACGACACAGTACACAAGGACACGACACGAAGACAAGGGACATGACATGAACACTCCTTGAAACCTCCTCGTGAAAGATGCCAAGTGCAAGGAACTCTCCCTTGAAGGAATATAGGGGTTATCTAGGGATATATAGGGTTATATCTGGATATATGAGGATATATGAGGATATATAGGGTTTGAGGTTTAGGGGAGCTCCTGCCAGGATCCTCCTTGTACGTTTTAAATGGGGTTAAATGTATGGTCCCTATTTAAGGGTTTCCAAAAATTAGGGGTACTTTTTGGGGGGCCCCCATAATAAGGATTATAATATATTGGGGTCTATATTGGGGTCCCCCTATTTAGGGAACTACCATTTAGGGTGTGTAGCATGTAGATGGAAGGTCTAGGAAGACTTCGCTAAGTAGCTTTAGGCATGGGCCTTACCGAAGCCATCCTAGCATAGCATGGAGGATGACTAAGCAGGGGAAACTACCCTAGGGCTACTATGTAGTTCCTTTTGGGGTTTGTTGTGGTTTTGGGGTCAGGGATTAGAATATACTACCCCAAAAGGAAATACATCAGAGGGTCTTGATAGGGTTTAGGGTTTAGCTTAAGATCCCAAAGAATAGGTCTTCTCCGGTCTTCTCCTCATTCTACAGAGTAAGCCTGCTCCCCTGAGGTGCCTGTCCCACGACTGTGGGTCCTTGCAAGCATAGAAAAGGTGACGCTTGATTTGATTTAGGAAGTACAGTCCCGGGAAGGGAATCAGGCCTATGTACTGTTGAGAGTGGGCAAAATCTGTCGGATGCGTTCTGGGCCCGCTCTTAGCGGACAGTTAGTGTTCGCTGGCCGCAATACTAGCTTCTTAATCGCCTCCCCCTTGGTAATATGCCCCCCCCTCATAATAAATACACACGCCCCGACAGAATGTCGGTACATTAGTTTGTTTATATATTGGGGCATTGGGGGGTTATTGTCAGGAAGAAATGACAAATGACAAGCTCGCAGCACATTCACCACACTCCACCGTGCGCCGTGCAACTGTGCGCCAATCCAAGCTTTCTCCGCTGCTGCCGCCCCAGACCTGTTTGGCTTCTGGATGACTTACTTCTGCTTATATAATAGAGAATGAAATAATGGAATGGAATATGGCAACTACTATATCATGGTAAGGAATTATATATGGACGGTTATAAGGATTGCAAACCTCAGGTGAGATCAGCAGCTGGGGCCATCAATGCAAACCTCTGGACTTTACGTGGCATTTATACCCCTCAGAAACAAAGAACAAACACACCCAAAACGCAAGGTTGAGTGTTGGGATTCCTATGGAAGGTTGACCTCGTTAATGTTGATTCTATTCGCAAGGCCGTCATAGTTGGCACAACAGGAAGCTGCCACAGAAGCTCCGTTGCACCTGAAATCCCAGGAGTCTTTCTGGTAGTCCTCACAGTCTGTGCTTAAGACCATGTAACCCCGACAACGTCATCCACAATCCCTGTGGTGCCGTGCCAGAAGGCACCAGGCAGCTGCAGCTAAGGTAATACTTTAGGCGGATCCCCCAACCTGTCCGTGGCTATATGGGGATAATAAGGGATAATATTAGATGCCTATTACATTCCTACCATACCACTGTTACAACGGGGTCAAAATCTGCCTAGCTGTGTGGTTTTGAGGCCTGGGGTTGGGATTTAAGCTTGCGCACCCTAGCAGTCCTGCTTGTTCCTCTGTTTCTTCTCTTCTTTCCTTTTTTAGTTCTTTCTCTCTGCTTGCTCTCTCTCTCTCTCGCTCTCTCTATCTATATATAAATGCATTGAGGATTCTATAGGGGCACTCTGGGAAAACTCCGAAACGAAGAACCCGTTGCAGTTCCTTAGCGGTCGAATGACATGGCAGCCTCTGCTGCCAGGACAGGAGGTGTGGGTTCAGGGTTTATAGGGTATAAGTTAGGAGGACCCCCACACCCTGTAATAGGGGTATAATCGGAATATAATAGGACCCTGATCCCTTACAGTCACTATTACAGGGTGGCGGGTGCATCTAAGGTGTGAGCAGTATCCAGCAGACCAGCTTCGGCTTAGGCTCCAGACCTTCCCCACCCGACAGCACACGTACACTCCAATAACTTGCATTATCCTTTCCCCAAATATTTCACAAGTCTCTAATATCACCCCACCC
The DNA here is from genome assembly GCA_905231905.1 of Symbiodinium pilosum. Taxonomy (NCBI): domain Eukaryota; class Dinophyceae; order Suessiales; family Symbiodiniaceae; genus Symbiodinium; species Symbiodinium pilosum. The sequence continues at coordinate 16,301 of CAJNIZ010037258.1, forward strand.
CCCCAATATCAAATACTCCCACTATACTCCCGCTATAGTATAATATACCAGAATGCGGAATATTTAATATTGTTTTCTTTGTTGGGGCCTGGGGTTGGGAGGTTAAATATTAGAGGAGGGGGCTGGTTACTTTGCGAACGGTTTCCAACGTTTCGGCTTTTAGGTAGGGGAAACTAAGTGCTAGCCTCTGTATAACCCGACTTTCATCACCACGATGTGCTCACAATACTTTTGAGAACCAAGGCCCTATACATACCGCGAAGCCCCATAAAACTCAACCAAAACCTCCCTAGCCTTACTGGGAGGGTCACCGGGACTTGGTAAGTATGTATACCTATAGCCCCTGTAAGACAAGTAGCTCAATTACCAAGCTCCAAACCCCTAGCCTAAACAGTAAATCTGAATTCCTGAAGCTTAAATCCTGAATCCTGAATCCTAAACCCTAAATCCTAAACCTTAACCCCTAGATCCTAAACACCCTGAAGCCCCATATCCTGAACCCAATTTTCAGGCCAGGGCTTTCTTGTGTAGCAGAAGCTCCGGCTCAACCGACACCTGGCACGCGGCAAGCTGATGACTACACAGCTCAGGGTACATAGACTACCTGAACCGCAATAGCCCAAAAGGCCACTATTCTACATACTTTTGGGGTACAAGTACTTTTAAGGTATACGATCTCGAGATTCGGAGAATCAACTACTTCGACAAGCTTCATGCGATGTCAACATTCGACTTTCTATGGAGTCTGAACATGCGGACAACACAGGAACCACATACGTATAAGACATGGGAATGCGGGCTGTTCACCCGCGTTTCTCTCAACTCTGAGTCCTGTGGCAAAACAACTCCACTCTCAATCGTGGAAGGCCTCGCCGACAACAGGTACCAGCTTACAAGCTTTTGCCTTTGTAGCATCCAGCATGTTGGGTCGGCTGGACTATTTCAGATCCGGCGCCCGACGTAGAAGCCTCAAAAATCAGTACTACTCTTAATACGACAAAGTACGCATGATTGATTCCCGAAGCATGATGCATCCTCAGTTGTACAGGACTCCAACGCCAGAGTGTCTAGTAAATAGCTACATGGACCTCTGGGGACCTAGTTCTTGGCCTGTCAAACCTTAGACGAATGACTGCTTGCAAAACCATAAGAACACATCCAGTCAACACACTCGATTTGATTAGGATGTGATGTCGGCAGTAATTTGGGTCTATACAACCAGTATCCATGGCCTGGAATTGTTATTTCTCCAGGGTTCTCAGTGCTCCCAAGGCACCCCTGGCAATTCGCGTTCGAACTTAAAAATGTACCACAGCCCGTGCAAGGACCGTCCGATACCCCAAGATCTGCCCAGAGGCAACTGGATCCTCTCATTCCTCGAAATGCTCTTGAACGCCTGAATGCTCAAACACAAGCCTCAATGCCCCAAGCCCTAATGCTTAGCCTTTCCTGAAGAAGCCTGAGCGCTGCACCTTATACAAATGAAAACAGGACGAGTCCGCCTTCAAGCTCATGTCATCAACGTCGCCACACCTGGGTAGTTACTGGAAAATGATTCCACAAACCCAGGAATTTGGGCTCCAACGCGTTTGGATTGCGCAGACGTAGGGCTTGCGAAGATTGAGCCTCATGTGACTGTTCTGGGATGCATGTGCAAAAACAAAGTGCAACGTATTGTGCCTGTTATACGAGGAGTCTACTTTTGAACCCAGCTAGACGAGATAGGACGCTCCTCGTGCATGTTCATGCCACGTTGAAAGAACCCCTGCATGCAGAATTGCTTTACCCTGGGCCTTACGGGCTTTACAGAAATTTTGAAAAGCTAACCACGAAACCGCAATCCTCCCACCCGGAATCCGCAGCAATCAACAGCAGATCAAACAAATCCTCAGCAGGGCGATCTTTGCGGGTTTTGGGTACAAAGTATCAGTAGGGTGCATGGGGACCCTTTTTCTGCGAAACTCTGCACCCTCCTGATCCCTATGAGACTCTAAATGCAAGCCTACCTTGTCAATTCAGATGGTTTATTGGAGTGTAGATCACACTATACTTCTCTCAGAGTAGTAGGCGTAAAAAATCTGCACCTTATTCAAGCCTCCCTAATCCCCAAAACTTTAAACCCTAAAACATACTCCCTAAATGCTAACCCCTAAACCTCTTAAACCCTAAGCCTCCCTCAGCTTTTAAACCCTAAAACCCTAAAAAGCTGGGATTCCCCTTCCGGATACGAAGAAGAGCTAGTATCTTCTTGCTTCTGGTAAGCAAAGATTGAAAATTGAAGGCACAGATTGTCTTAGCAGCCCCTAAACGCAGGAATCCCAAACAGTATATACACATGTACTTGTTTCCATTGTCTTTTCCATTCCTCCAGTCTCTACAACCTAAACCCTAATCCCTAAACCCCTGCCCGTAAACCCAAAAACCTTATGAGCGTTAAACCTTAGCCCAAAAGTAAATCTTTCAACTACGACCAGGCACAACTCGAGTGCTCTCCTAGCGGACAGCACTGCCTGACAAGGAGGTTCAACGTCGGAGCCCCTACGGTTAAGGGCTTAGGGCTCGCGGCTTGGGGTTTAGGGTTTAGGGCTCAGAGTTTAGGTTTTAAGGCTTAGGGTTTAAGGTTTACGGTCTATCTCACTGGGGGTTAGTAGGGAGTAAGCGCATATAGGGGTATAATAAAATATATAGGGACATAATTGACAAGAAAATGGAAACCACTGTTTAAGGATTGGGATTCAGGCTTAGTAGGGAAGGAAGCAATATATTAGAGCTTATTAGAGAGGGCGTGCAAGCGCCAACGAAAAAGAAGTACAAGCACCGATTGAAATACGCCCATGTACGACCGGAATAAATCATGTCGACTAATTTCGTGCACATCGCACGAAATGGGTTGAGTCGCAAGTGCTTCCTTGCATTTCCATGCCCCGCGCTAGCTTGCACGCACTGCTTTTTCTCGCAAACGGTCAGAATCTTTCTCCGCGCCTGCCAGCAGATGTTACCTGACTTTCAAATCCCAGAGGCAACGAAGTCAAAAATCGATGTTGTTTGCCCATTTTGCTGCTGACAAGCGGCCCCGAGGGCAGCCCCGGCTCAAGTGCTGGGTTTGTTGGCCTCCTTCTCAGAAAAGTTCAGCTTTCAAGTGCCATAGGCGATGTCGTCCAAAACAAAAGTTCATGTCCTCAGTTCATCTCCGGCAAAATCAAAGGACTTCAGATTTAGCTTGAACGGGTTGAAAGGAAGCAAAATAGGTGTGACATGAAGGGATGGCGGGAGGCTGGGAAATGTGGCTCCTAGGTGTCCTTTGAAGGGGGCTGGCAGGAGGACTGAATCATCAGGGCGTAATTTATCTCCTTGCAGCCGAGGGGCCCGCTGGACCAGTCAGGGCTTCACCTCCGCGAACTTTGCCAGCCTGGCCTTCTTCCTGCTGCCTTCGCGCAAGATTTCACGTTGCTCTGCACGGCGTCTTTGCAAGAGGCCACTTCGCAAGCCAAGCAGAAGCCTCAAGTCAGTGACTCCCACACCAACACGCCGGACGTGGCGCGCAAACACCAGGCTGTCAGCGAAGAGGCATGCGGCGTACTCTTCCGGCGCCCACTGCAGGACTGCCGCATGCCTTCCAGCTCCTTGCCAGAAACGTCTGTCTGCAGCGGCGAGCCGTCAAACGCCCGGCCACAGAAGCGGGACTGAAAAGCATCCTGAAAGATGTCATGGCAAAGGCGACGAAAGGGGGCCTTACTCACGCAGAAGGTTTTCTGCTTCAGTACCTCTACTGGCAAAGCTCTGGCTTTCGTGCTCCGTTGCACAACACCCTTTTGCCTCGAGCCCCCACGCTTGCTTCTTGAGAGCCTGGCTGCAAAGGTCTTGGCCCGCGTTGGCCGCCATCGATGGGGCGCAGTCGTGCCGCGCAAAACGGCCTGGGCATCCAAGGCCTCTAGCTCTGTCGGGGCGTTCGGCTCGGAGATCTCCGCAGCCTCTGGTAATAACATCTCCTGCAGCGCAGCATGTCTCAAGTTGTTGAATGGGGAATCGTCCCAGAAACGTGCTTGGGATGGCAGCGCAAGATCTAGAATCTCACTCAAACGCAACGCGCAGCTTCCTCTGCTGGCGAAGCTGTCTTCGTCTTCTTGCCGCGTCTTTTGGGCTTGCCGTCCTGCATGCAAGGCTTGGCCAGCCCACCCCCCAAACAATCTTGCGGTGAAAACTTATCGATTTAGAAGAACCCCTCCTGATAGTGCTTGCTAGCACTGGCCCTATGGTTCGGGACCCTCCCTGATAATCCTTGCCCTAGCGTATTCGAGGTTGTCATTTAGAGGGACCCTTCCTGCTAAGGCTTGCCCTTTAATATTTATTCGGGCCTGTCAGTTAAAGGAACCTTCCCTGATAATGCTTGCCCTACATTATTCGGGATAAAAGGGACCCTGCCTGAAATACTTGCCCGTTGTTATTTGGGGTTGTCATAGAACGGCAAGGGACCTTCCCTGAAAGTGCTTGGCATACGTTATCGGGATGTCACTTAAAGGAGCCCGCCTCCCTGAAAATACTTGTCCTATACGATTCCGGATTGTCGTTTGAGGGGACCCACGCGAATAATGTTTGCCTCATACTCTTCAAGATTGTAAACTAACCCTGATAAAATCTGCAAGCTCACTCAAATGCAAAGCGCAGATTCCTCTGCTGGAGAAGCTGTCTTCGTCTTCTTGCCGCGTATTTTGGGCTTGCCGTCCTGCATGCAGGGCCTGGCCAGCCCCCCTCCCGGCTACGAGTTGCGCCGTAGGCTATACTATTCGAAGTATTCTTCCCCTATTCTGCTCGATTAAAAGGAACTCTGTCTGATAGTGTTTGTCCTACAGTATTCTGGGCTATCACTCAACGTGACCCTTCCTGACAACATTTGCCCTATAGCATTCGGGTTGTCGCTTAAAGGGGTTTTCGCTGATCATGTGCTCTGCAGAATTCGGGCCTGTCAGGACTTCAATAATGACCTTGTAGGATGCCATACTGAGGCGCTTGCCTCAGGGAGTGCCTTGGTCAGACCTTCGAGTTCGGGGACAGCTGCAGCCTGCGCGATCTACCTGTTCGCAACCTCTGACTTGCAGGATATTGCTACATGAACCTTGCAAACTACAGTTGAAAGTTGGACCTCTTCAGTGCTCGTGTCGCAGACGACCTTTCTTCTGCTTCCATCAGGTCTGCGCTCGCTGGACACAAGCTGCTTGATCAGCTCGGCCTACAGCCCTGAAACCAAAAGGCCCAATGAGGCATGGCTATGCTTTCCGACACAGGTAGTCCGGCTTCTTGCAAGCCTTTTTAAGAAGGTACTTCGGCCCTCAGTCTGCGCAGGATGACTCCAGGTTAGGATCACCAAAAAGGACGCAGGCTTGGCTCCCAGCATTCCCTGGGAAAATCCGGTCAGACTTTGCGATTGCATCTTTGGAAGAAGCTTGTGAGCTGGAATCCTGACACGCGATGGGAGCACCAAGCAGATTTGTTTTGGGCCTGGACTCACACATGTTTTGTTTAACCCCCTGAGGCGAGATGCTGGCGGGGCCAGGCTTGTAGGAGTACTTGCTTGCGAGGCCTGAGTGCATCACGCAACTTAAAGCTGGGTCGAAAGCTCCAAAACACAACCAGAAAGCCCGCCGCACCAGGCGATGGACTGCGCAGCCTGCTTGAACGCTCTTCAGCCTGGCTCTATTGCCACAGGAGCATGCAGCAAAACCCTTACAGCAGGGTCATAGGAGGTTCCACAGGTCTGTTGGCATGGGCTCATCTGGGGTATATTGAGTATGTGATATGACCGTATTCCCTTCTGCACTGCTAGCCGAAACAGAGTTGAGCTCCTCGCGACAAACTCCCGCAGAAGCGTCCTGATCTCAGCTTCATCGACTTGCAAACCAATTCTTTCCTTTTAAGCCGCGAACGCAAGCTAATGGATCTCCTTTGCGTGTGCTCTCCGAACTCCTGTATGAAAACAAAAAAACACCAAATGGGCTTCAAGGGCCAAGCGTAGTTCCTTGCCATGTCTAAAACTTTTCCTACCTTGGCCACTTCGGCTGCGCACAGCTGTGTCTTCAGGGAGACAGTTTCCAGGTCCTTGTCACAGAGGCAGGCGTGGATTTCCTGCGTCAGAGGTAGGAGTTTCTGCTAGGTGTGCAAGGCACACGTGGGGTTCACTGCAAGCAAACAAGCAGGCCAGCAGCATGCAGGTCGATGAGGCCTGGAGTTGCCGTTTTGCCGAGCGTCAATCAAGATTCGCGTCAAGAATGCTGCTAGAGGTCATCCCACGTTCCGCCAAATTTCACTGGCAGCAAGCTTCGTCCTCTCTGGCTACGTTGCATTCGGCGCTGGCGAAGCAGTTACAACAAGCAGCCTTCCAAGATTTTGCAAAAAAGTTTAGATTCCATGGCTCAAACTTGCTTCACACGGGTGAACCTCGCTTCACCCAACCATCATCTCAGCCAGGGCGCCTTCGGCGCTGGTGATGCAGCTACAGCAAGCAAAAAGGGCTGAGATTCCACGGCTCCAACTTGTCCTCGAAATTCCTATCATCTACGTTGAACCTCGCTTCATATACCCTAGGCCCTCAAATGACGTCGGTTTTCCCCCAAAGAATACCTGGCCATATACAAGGCCCTGAAAGGACGTCAGATTTCCCAAACACAATGCATACCTGGCCAAATCCACCGACTTTGACTCTCCACGAGACTTTACAGAACTTTGTAATGACCGCATGGACAACGGGCCCCAACCCCTTCAACCAAGCAGTCTGCCTTGAGAAAACCTCTGCTCCAACCAATGAACGGCTACACCCCTGAGCCCTGCAGCTGCCTACACAATTCAAGAGGAGCGCCTGCACACATGTCAAAAAGAGACTACCATATGTAGAATTGAATAATTGGTCGGGGGCGTATTTCTTTGTGGTTGATTTTGTACTATTCTTGTGGTTTCTGACTCCCCCTTGCTAGATTTATAATAGGTTTTAATTTATATAAGGAATATATTCCATTATTCCGTACTAACCCCACTAACATATATGTAGGTTTCCGCAAATTCAGTCAGTCAGTCAGTCATACG